>JAGFPH010000259.1:383640-418321 GCA_018207615.1 Philaenus spumarius | reverse complement strand
CTTCGCACGCCAATTTGACCCACATGTGCGTCCGCTTTAAAATGTTATTAATTATTACGTAAAAGGTTCAAAAATTAAAAAATTTAAAAATTTCTTCTCATTTAGGCTATAAACACAAAAAAAAGGAAATACGAAATTTGCATAGCAGTGAACGGGTTAAACAATTAACAATATAAGGTGTTTAAAGTAACAGCAATATGTACATCCTATGTATTTTCTCAGAATCAAATTAAAAAATTATGGATATCTTGTCCCGTCTTTTAAATACTATAAAATTATAAAAATAACTTACCAAAAACCACATTTTTGAGCTTAGCAAACGAACGCGTCAGCCGATTTATATTCTCTTACCACATAAATTCATGGTTTTTAACGGCATTAATTTCATAATCCATATATGTCCGTTAAAAATGTTTAAATTAGTGGTCGTAGGAGGGGAGGAGTGTGATTTTTTGAATGGGTTTTCTAAGTTTCCCCTTGGCGATGAATTATTATCAAGAGATCAGATTTTGAAAACCTCTTTCCGTCTTTTAAATGATGGCGGTGGCAAGTTTTCAGCAAATCACCCTGTATAAAAAAATCCTGTCTTTCATGTTTTTGTTCGATCAGGTCCTTCGTTATGTGGGAAGTAATATCACACCACTCCTTAGGTCCTGCGAAGGATTTTCACGATGGGACGTAATTAAAATCTTAACCAGTTTACATTCCGTCATTAGCAAACATCGCTTCAGAGTCTGTGCTTCAGGTAACATAAATAGATATTGATCCTACACAGTGCATGAGTTCAAACTGACGACAGCTGTTGTAGACCGAGTATTATCTAATGCACTATTTACAATTTACTCACTATAAACTAACTTTGCAATGGTATTTATACATTTATTTTGTATTACTTTTACAACCTGTATAATGTATAAAAAAAAGTCCTGACTGACTGATTTATAATCAACCTACAGCCAAAACTGTTATAAATTAACTTTTAATTGTATTTCATTATTATTATTTTTTTTAATTTTATTTTTACTTTCCTTACCCTATACTAGGTAAGGTAAGTATTGCGATCGACCCAAAAATTCGATGTCGAGTTTTCATAATATCTTTACGTTTCAAGGCCCCCTGAGTCCAAAAAATGCATTTTTGGCAATTGGTCTGTCTGTGTGTCTGTGTGTCTGTGTGTGTGTGTGTGTCCGGAGTGCACAGGGCAAACGGCTGGACGGATCGAACTGAAATTTACAGGATATCTTGAAACACGTAAACAATTAAACCCATGTAAATTTGAAGCAAATCGGAGGTGGTGTCTTACCGTGGGACCAGTTTTTAGCACATTTTTGGTATTTACTCCAAAACCCCTCTAACGATTTTGATTAAACTTTGCTAACATACTCTACTCAGACCCCCTTAACACGCTATGTACGCTATACACCCTTAAAAATTCGTTGAAAAAAGTTATTACAAAAACGCAAGTTATTTTGTTTGTATCTCCGAAATAGCTGGTCCTATCGACTTGAAAATGGTCTCATTCGATTCAGCGTCCAAAAGAATGTCAACAAAGATACCCCACTCAACTTTTTCCATTTTTTCAAAAATTGACCCCAAAAACGCCCTTTTTGGGGGCAAAAATGACTTTTTTTAAACTAGCCGTGTTTGGTATCGACCTTGACATTTTTGGGGGTGAGAAATCGATTGAGACCAAAATCAGGTCCGTGGGATTAACCGTTTTGAAGTTAGTACCGCTTTCTTCGAAACGGATACTCCTGTTAACTCGAAAATGGTATCATCAATCTCTAGCTCGAAAAATTTGGTAATTGATACAGCATCTATTTTGGTAAGGAAAGTTGTGTGATGTGCACACCAGATGTTTTTTACTGTTATAATGTGTTGTTATATACTAGGCGAGACGCCTGCGTGCTCTGCATGACAACCCTTGATGGAACCTTCTAAAAAATATGTAATGTTTTATTTATAGTAAAGATGTAGAATTAATAATAACCTCAAAACTAAGATGGCAAGGCCCGTATTACACTGTAAAATATTTTATAAAATATGTTTTATAAAAGTCCTTTCACAAAGTTCCTTAATAGGGGCCTTCTTTTATAATATATTTCTTTTATAACATTTCTTTTATAAAATTTAAGAGGTTTTATAAAATGTCAGATACATTTTTACCTTTTAGTAAAAGTCCAAAATGTTTCATAAAAGAGAATCACTTTTCAAATATTTTACAATAGATGTATACCATATTTTATAAAATATTTTACAGTGTAATACGAGCATTATTAATGTTAAATGTTCAAATCAAATTATTTCGTATATTTTATAACAGCAGTTGTATGGATCCACTGAAAAACGTTCTAAGTGACAAAATTTCCGAAGTGGCGTTTTTGGGAAAATACCGTTCTAAAGACCATTTCCTACACGGGGGTATATTTGTCGTTTAAGATTTTCACGTTGGTACCACTTATTACGTCTGTCAAAAAGCGCGCGAATTTCCAGACTGACGTGTTATTTGGGACAACAACGTTCTACCGTTGGTAATGGATCCGCCGCCCACAGTGTCGTTGTTTCTCGAAGACCAAATAACGGTCAAAGAAGAAAGATCTATGTAAACAAATGGAAGGATAAGGAGAGGAAAGGGTCCAGGAATGCTGGACAACATTATATATCGAAAACCAAAAAGCCAGTCCCAGAAAAACTACCACCAAGAGAGGTAAGTAGAATAACGTTGTAACTGCCACCTTTGTTCAATGTACTCCTCGCTAAAACTATAAAGTACTGCGTTTTTACAGAGTTTTATCACGTCCTTGGAGTATTTTTTAACACTTCTCTATTTTCAGAGTTACGTTATTTTAAGAGTTTTTTTTACATATTTCTAGAAAAACAAAAAAAAACAACAACAAAAATGTTTTGAAGCTGTTTTTATAAAATAACATTATATTTTGTGCGGTACTGTAAATGGGAGTAAATACATTATGAATATGCTACATGTCAACACAGTACAGAAAGTGTTCGTTTTTACCAATGATAACGTTTTATATTCAATTTTATTTTTGCGTTTCTATTTTGCATTCCCACTTTCCTGAATATTTTTATTTGGTAACGAAGGAGAGTGGAAAAACGTTTCAAACGCCCGTCGTAGGAACGTTTTTCCTCCTGAAAATAGTTATACAAGTTTTTGAAATGTATAATAGTATGATATAGTACTCCATTGTGTCATTATACATGTAAATATAACAAATTACAGGTGACCAAGAATCTAACCTACAAAACTAACAAAAATTTTAGATTATGATTTTCTTCACTGATTACTCAAAATTGTATGTTTGTCACTTAGAACGTTTTTCAGCGGATCCATTCAGTTATAATAATGGTTAAAAGAACCAGTGAGGCTTAGGTCTACACTTAAACAAAACCCTAACCAAAAAGTTCTAAACACAAATAATTGGTTATATTTTGAAATCAGCTGTTAATATTGGTTGCTTACATTTTTCGGCGGATCCATTCAGTTATAATAATGGTTAAAAGAACCAGTGAGGCTTAGGTCTACACTTAAACAAAAACCTAACCAAAAAGTTCTAAATAAAAATAATTGTTTTATATTTTGAAATCAGCTGTTAATATTGGTTGCTTACAATAAACTACCGTATGCTTTCAATAAATAGGCTTACTATTAAATTCTAATATGCCTTATTTATTTTTTACTAGGATGTAACATAGTGGTTTCTTATTTCTAAATTCCTTAACGCAAGCTTTTATTGATTCGTGTGTTGAAACATTTGTTGGTTCAGTCTAGGCATAAAATATTATTGTGTACTAAGCTGGACATCCGAATGAACTGTTTTTATTAGTCTAGGCCTAACCTAAAATTATTTTTAATTTATTTTACCTGCCTTAACGGCAACATACACACATACTTTATGTTTTATGCACATCCTTGGTACAGTCGTTTTGAATTATATAACTTTCATCTTTCAATGGCCGTTTTTTAGTTGTTCACAATGTTCTTTATTTATTCTTATTACAGCTGTTAGACGCTATGGGTTTAACGCCCTACTTCATCCTGAGAATTTTCTCCTGCTAAATTTACAAATATTTAAATAAAATATGTGTTTATCAAGTGTTCTAGCATATGTTTCTCAGGGATAGTGTAGATTTTTATTTTAAAAAAATGTTTTAATTGGTTCAGTAGTCCCAGAGATTACCACCTCCATACAAGCAAACAGAGTTTACCTCTTTATAATATTAGTATAGATTATTATATTTTTTATTCTTTTTATTACAATAAATTAAAAAACAAAAATTAGGCAAAATAAGCAAAAATAAAGGGCACTTTTATAACAACTAAATACAACAATACAACTTAAAATATGAAATTACAATACTTGAGCTAAAAACACATCAGTTAATGTTTGTGTACAAGCCATTTTTTAGCACGACCACTATCAATATAGATCCAGAAGGTGGAGGGCACCTGTTATGTATTAGTTTTTGAAAAGTATTATCGAAATAAACGAACACGAATTGAATAAAATTTCACGCGCGACAGAATAACATAATTATGTTAAAGCAGGCATCAAAGTTATTGATTTTATTTCAAGTTTTCTTTAATGTTTCCATCGTTACGTGCGACCACATCAAACATGTCTGTTCAAGCAAACAAATTGTATGTACGATATTTAATTAAAAATATTGGTTTGCCTATAACGTTGTTTGTCTTGAATCTTGACGCGTAAAAAGTAGCCGATAATGTTTCCCTTTGTACCTTTCACAAAACCGCTTCGACAACACCTCTTGACATTATAGATTTTGTACCTCTGTATGTAAATACGAAACACTGATTGGCCCACTTATCAATACTTCTCTCTCTCCTTCGAAGCTAAAAGTCTGAAATTTATTTAAAGGGTTTTTCAAGATATTAATTACACTAAAAACGTACAATTACTGTAATTTGTAAACAAGACTATAAAGCATTACTCACTCTTATTTTTTCATTGAGAGTAGATAACTGAAATTTGAAATATTCGAAACTCAAGGATAAACAACGAGAGTAAAGCACTAGTACTTGGATTACTTGAATCTAAGGTCGGGACTGAGTTAACCACTCGTAATTACTAGTTGTTTCTTATTTGATCTCCTTCAAATTTTTACATACATAGAATATGCTATAACTTTGTTATATTTATTAACCCCCTTATTTTCTATAATACAAAATAATAACAAAAGCTAAGAATTTTGCTTTTATGTATCACCATTAATCACGAAAACTTACTGACAGTGTTGCCGAATCTATTAACATCAATAACGAAAGCTATAAATGTCCCCTTAAATAGAACAATTTACGACGGAAGCTAACTTTCAGTGTGAGAGGATCAATAAAAAAAAAAAAAAAACATTGAGTGTGCTTAAGACCATACATTGAAAGTGATAACTTCTATGACCGATTTATATTTATATCAGTATTAATATTAGAGGAGAATTAATAAAGGTCAACAAATTACACAAGTCAATATAGTGTCAATAAATATAATATCATATTTTGAAATAGAATAATTATAATATTATATTATAATATTATAATATAGTAATATTATTATTATTATTACATAATATTATTATGTAATAATATTATAATTATAATAAGTTTGCGAAAAATAGTGATATTTATAATGTAAGCAGTATTTATTTAGTGACTAATGATTTTGAGTGAGGTAGGCCTATTAGTGTATGCACTCTGCATAGAGTTCTAAAAATAATTTAATATGTAAGTGATAATTATTACAATAATTATTATAATATTATAATAACGTATTTTAATGTATTATGTATCGTCTATTCTCTCTCCATGCGCTTACTTGTCTATATATACATCCTATTAGCTGACAGGACAATGTTCGCTATTGCAATAATATAGTTCTTACCTACTGTAAGATTTTGTAAATCTGGGCAACTCTATCATGTAAGGTTACTGTAAGTTTATGTACGGTATTGTAAAGTCACTTTGAAAGTTTGAATAGCAATATTTTAAAGTTTTGGGGGCTCCACCAGATCCTTATTACTGATCAAATTTTAGCTTGGCATGTGACGTACTCCTAAGAACTAGGTAGAAATAAGTACAGAGACCTTTTCACAAAATTATTAAATATATTCGGAAATTTCTGAAAATAATTCCTACAATGATTATTTTTCACAAAATAGTTAAATACTGATTGTAAATGTGATACAACTAATTTTGACTCAATTTATATTTTCGAAAGTAATCAAGTGAAAGTTTACATTCGTCTAATAAGGTCGGTGCTATTAATTTAATTTCCCGCTCTCCTAAATTTTAAATCTATGTGTCTTAGTTTTAATGATTGAATCTTAAATTTCTTCTAATTACTAGTACATAATAAAATCTGATATTACAAAATGTATTATATTATTTATAGATTTATTTTAATGATATTAAGTTGCTTTGGTGACTGATATCGATTACTTATGAAGTGTTTTAAACCCTATTTTCAGTTAATCCTAATAAACCAGTCCCAATACAATTATTTATTAATGAATGATTATTTATTTATTTTTGATTTATTTTAATGTTACTTCTGATATAATACTCTGGATATGATTTCGTTTGTTATTTAATTTTAACCCTCGAGATCTGTCTTTACAATGAAATGAAATATTAATGCTACTTACATAATTTTTGTTCCCACTCTCACACACTTTGCACTTTTACTTGATTTTTATAAACTCCCTTATTGACTTTTATTAATTTTATGTTACACTTCACTACTGCACTTTATTCCTTGGTTTTGATGGTTAGTGGATCCATTTGATGTATCTAACTTGATTGAAAACTTTGTTTAATGATTTTATATCTTGTTTATTGTCTTGTTACTGATAATGAAGTTACTTTATTAAATGATTAATGTAAAAATAAAACTGATGCATCTCGAAAGGTTTGGTCTAGGTGTTGATTGATTGAATTTTAGTTGATGACAGACCTCGTGTTCTCTCCATAATTTCGACACCACACAGTTTCACGAATTTGGATTTTCCTTTGATTGGTCTATTTGAATTTTATATTGTTCTGATTGGCTTTCCAATTTTACAGATTTGGCAGTATTTATCGCGTGTCTCCACTCGTTGATTCACCCCGAATAACGCAAAGCAGTGTATTTGTGTCGTAATTTAAGCTGGTACATCCGTTGTAAATTCCTGTTGAAATACTATTACTCACAAAGCTAGTCTGGCCTGTTTCTGTAGATTCATTTATTATGAATTTATTTAAAATTTATTTTATAATATATTATTATAATTATTTTGTTATCGTTGATGTTAAAGACATTGGGTATTGGTGTTTCAAGACAGTATTGGTGTTTACTTACCAATACTTACACTACAGGACATGTTACATCTTAAAGTATTTTCGCTGATTCTGTGTGTATTTTGAGACAGTGTTTTTTTTTACCGCTTACCTATGTGCTTTCACGCGATTTGTAGTAGAAAAACGCTTTATTCTTTTTTGCCCTCGTTTTTTGGTATTTGTTCTGGATGCGAACGAACTGCATTAGATGATGATGTACACTGTTCTGCTAGGGTTGGAAGTTGAGAAATTTGAAGACCATCGTCTGAAACCTGGAATTGGGAAGCTGACTGTATTTCCTCCACACTAATATCCATTGAGTTGTCAGATAAAGAAGGTGTGAGAGGAACGAGAACATCAAAGTGGCCTCTCGTCAGTTCCCCAGTAAACCTTAGCCTCCCTACTCCCTCAATCGGTTCTCCAAAACTCTCCCACAACAAATAACCATCTATGTACACTTGAAATTCATAAAAAATATATCGGATGCTGCTTGAATTTCACAGGAGGTTCCAAAAGTCACCTGTTTGCTCACATCTGCGATATATTATTCTTTTTTTGTTGAATAAATATCTCCTGTTACTTTTAAAGTATATGGTTTGAACCTGCGCCAATTGTTTGAAACATGACTAACAAACCCCTCACCTCAAACCCCAGTGAATCGTGTCATGTACAATTAAAGCCAAAGATGGACAAAGAGTAGAATAAGAATTGTTCATCTTTCCTAGAAGAAACTTTTATGTGAGGAATATCTACTCCATTAACGTATATGACCTCCATTGTTGTAATATGAAGCTAAATTTTATATTTAAGTGGGTTATTTATATTTAAATACATTTTAAATATTTATTTTATATTTATCAAAATGTAAAATTTTGTCTGAAGTTACCTCATTTAGACCAAATTCAATCTTCTTTACAAAACTTAAAACGCACCAATATAATAATAATTATAATAATTATCCCTTACATATTGAATTATTCTTAGAATTCTATGTAGAGTGCATACACTAATACCTCACTCAAAATCATTAGTCCTAAATAAATAATGCTTACATTATAATATCACTATTTTTCGCATACTTATTATAATATAATGTTATTTTAATTATTACAATAACGTATTATTATATACTATGTATCGTCTACTCCCTCTTCACGCTCTGACTTGTGTCTACGCAAAAAGTTTGCGTGACGCGAGATTTTAGAAACATAGTCAAGCGAAAGTGTCCAACGAGCCAATAGAAGTTATCACTTCAAAATCACGAAAGCTAAGAATGTTGATAGAATTATTATCATTAATAACAAAAGCTAAGGGTGTTGCCATATTTATCATCATTAAATAGAACAATTTACGACGGAAGCTAACTGGCAGTGTAACAGGATCATTAAACAAAAATCACGAAAGCTAAGAATGTTGCTAGAATTATCATCATTAATGACGAAAGTTAAGAATGTTGCTAGATGTAGCATCGTTAATCACGAAAGCTAAAAATGTTGCTAGATAAATATATCATCATTAATCATGAAAGCTAAGAATGTTATTAGATGTATCATCATTAATCACGAAAACTTACCGACAGTGTTGCCGAATATATTAATTTCGATAACGAAATCTATCAGTGTGTCCTTAAATAAGTCAATTTATCATGAAAGCTAACTGGCAGTGTTACAGGATCATTCAACAATAATCAATAAAGCTAACTTACAATGTTTCCAGATTTATCAACAATTATACAAAAAGTATCAACATTAATAACAAGATATAACAAGTGTTTCCAGTTGTATCATCATCGACAACTAAAGGTTAGTGCCAGTGTTGCCATCTGGTAACAAGTTTTCGTAATTATAATAACTAAAACTAGTTATGCAAGCTGAAATAATTTTCAGAACCATCAATAAGCTTGTTTACAGTGTTGCCAAATCTTGCGCGATTAATTACAAAAGAACACTGACAGTGTTGTCATGTATGATAAACAATTATCATTCAAGCTAACTGAAAGTGTTGCCCAGTATTTTCCCAACTCAGCTATGCTGCATAACGGGACCCCATGCAAATAATCAATAAGCGGCAGTTCATACAAGACAGAATTAATTATAAATCAAGTTTAACTGGTAAAAAATCAACCATTTAGCTGACCCGTACGGCGTTGCCCGTGGTGGTTGGTATTTTCAGTCTTTTTAACGTAATTGTATTATTTTTAAGTGTCCAGTCAGTGAGTGGTATTTGACTTTTATATATATAGATCTTAAATAATAAAAGCACTATTGTCATAATAATAAAAGATCTGAAATTATGATTTTAGTAACTTTGATCCCCCCAAACCCCTACTAAAATTTCGAAATTTTTCATATCCTTTCTTAGTGAGCACCTATGGCCCTAGAGGAAGCTACATATTAAATTCCATTCCAATCGGTTAAGTAGTTTTTGCGAAATCGTGATGAGTGAGTCAGTGAGTGAGTGAGTGAGTGTTATTTCGCTTTTATAATATATAGATAAATCGAATAACATGCAATTTGATATTTCGTTAGTAAAAACATATACCTAACTTCCACCTAAGTGTTGAACAGATAAAACAATACTAGATCCAATAATTTCATAAACAAGCTGAAAGGCTTCAACAGGGCACACTTTGTGGATGTGATAATATAACTTAAAACACTCGCTCTTGTATCAATTGCCATTACATAGATACTACCCCCACGATTGTAACTGACACAGTCCTGACTGAGACCGATATCTGCAAAACACCTGAACAGATTAAAGAAAATTTTATGGTGAAACCTTAACCCTTTCAGTCACGCAATATGAAATAATAAAAAGAAAATTAAAAAAAAATGGTAGCCTTGATAAACACATTTTTTTATATTTTTTGGTGGTTTTCAAAAAAAATAATTAGGATTACCCTTATCAGTGTTATCAATCGTCCTATATATGGGACATTGTGATTGAGCCAGCCTTTAAATATTCAAATTTGTTTACATTTTTATTTAAAAAGTGCACACATAGTAATAATAAGTAATTAAAATGTTGTTAAGTGAAGTTTCAATAACAACTGTAACCAAAAGTGTTAAAAAACATGCATAGTTAAGATTTAAAACAAATAAAACCCCCTTTTTTGACAAGGTGTTTACATTTTGATAATGATGCTGGACTTTTAACATTTGGTGATAATTTATGACAAACATTCTACTAATAACAGCAGAAAAATATTTCACTGCAGCTTATGCAATTTAGATATTATTTTGAAAAATGTTGAACACGCAACTTTTATATCGTCCTACATATAGGACTGTGTGACTAGAACTTTAATTAAAAAACATTACTTATTATTAATTATAACGCCAATGAAATCATTTGCACAGTTTGTTGTATCTAATTTAAAAAAAAAACTTTATTCAATTGCACTATGGTGCACTTACACGTGCCTATACCGGTATTGAAATTATCTGTATAATATATGCTTTATATAGAGATTTTGCTAACATTGATTAGTTTATTATTTCTTGTGCAAATTAACAAAACTATAATTTTTTTACTAATACACAATGCTACTTTTCACTTCATGAGTCTTACACAAGACAGAACATGTGTCTAAAGTCTACTACCTCTAACCATCAGTCACAATGTCCTATATATAGGACGATACTTTAATACAATTTATATAATACATATTACATTTGTATGATTTCTAAACTAATTGATGTAAAAATACCCTCTTTCTATTGTGTAAAAACAATATTTAGGTTAGATGTAATAGATAATTCAGAAATAAAATTGTGAAATTGACAGGATTTAAAAAGTTTAATTTTCTATACAAATTTATTTGGCGTAACAGCTGTGTTTTTTATTACTCTTGTTGTTAATATTTCAACGTGTTAAAACTTTAGTTTGTTATCTTAGGAATGCAACCATATGACTGTATGGATATTTAATACAGAAAATGTTATTTGTATCGCTTTAGATATAGGACAAGGTGACTGAAATGGTTTAAGTACATTCTGTGGCATAGTCTGGTAATATGCATTTATTTCTACCATGGAAAACACAAAACAGCGACTTTCACGCTAGAAGCCCTGGTTCGATCCCCGGTTGGGATTTTTTTTTTCAAAAATTATAGGAAAGTATACGAATGATCAAAAAAGTATAACTTACACCGTCTGGTCCGACGCAGACCCAATTTTTTCCCCTTGTAAACTACAGCAAATTTCGGACGTTTTATAATTTCGTTTTCCACCAACAGGTTGTATAAAAATCACCAATACAAAAACCAAATAAAACACACACAATAATTTCATTCCGCTTGGTAGTCGTAAGAGTTTATAAGCGCAATATTATAAAGGCGAATATTGACGTGTACGTCCTGCTGGTTGGTGGGCGAACCTGACGGGCCTGGGGTGATGCAACCTTTTGATGGTAAAAAATAATAACAAAAGGTCCGACATTGTAATACTTTAAAAGGGAAAACGGCATTACAACAAACTTATAATATAATAATTATAAAACTGATCCGTGTGTTACAATGACTGAATTACAATTAAAAATATACCAGCTAAAAATATATCATTAGGAGTAGTCCTACACTTAAATGATTTACTACGCTGATTTAATTCAGTTAATTACGTTGAACTATTTACGTTGGTTTATAAATAACAGTTTATAAAACTGTATAACGCTTTACGTTGATTTAATTTGATTGATTTGCGTGATAGATTACACTTGCATATAGAATGTAAACAATCTAACTAACAGCTGTCATGTTAGTTAAACAGATTGTTAACAGATGGCACCTTTTATTAAAAAACATATGAAGTATAATATAAAATTTTTGTAATACATTGTTGTTACGAAAACATGAATTTGACTCTGTTTGTTTGTTTTTGGTCAATAGAGGGGAATATAAACTTTAAAATTATGCTTCTATAACTAATTTTGATGAAGAATTAAGGGAGATATCGCTTACAGACAAAAATAAACACCTTTGAAAAATAATATACAGGGTGTTCACAAACTCCCTGCAAAAATTTTGTGTATTTGTTCCTTAGGTCAAGACAATCAAAAAACGACATATAAATATGGGTCTGACATGCCTAGTTCTCTGTCTGTCCGTCTGTTTAAGTGTTTTACAAATTAATTATTTTATAACTTGAATAATATTTTAGATAAAAACTTCAAATTTGGCACGAACGTGTACCTTTGAATGTCAAACAAGTGTATACAAGTTCGTTACGATAACTTAAATAGTTGCAAGATGGCGGCCATTTGAAATCTCTGATGTTAAATTTAACGAAAACCGTAATTTTTATAAAACATTTTACCAGTAATAAAAAAATTTGAATTTTAAGACGAACAAAATCATTCTTTATTTGATACAATCAGATAATAAATAACTGAGTAATGAGACATTTACTGAAATAAATATCATACAAAATTTGCACTAAACAACAATTTGCCGTGTACAGTTGTTACATAGTTAGGAAAATGTCCCATTACTCAGTTATTTATTATCCGATTGTAGCAAATAAAGTATGATTTTGTTCACCTTAAAATTTTACATTTTTTATTACTGGTAAAATTTCTTTATAAAAATTACGGTTTTCGTGAAATTTAACATCAAAGAGTTTAGATGGCCGCCATCTTGAAACTGTTTAAGATATCGTAACAAACTTTAATACACTTGTTTGCCCTACCAAGGTACACGTTTGTGTCAAATTTGAAGTTTCTATCTAAAACAGTACTCAATTTATAAAACAATTTGTAAAAAACACAAACAGACGGGCAGACAGAAAACTAGGCATTTCAGACCGTTATTTATATAACTTTTTTGATTGTCTTGACCTAAGGAAAAAACACACAACATTTTTCCAGGGAGTTTGTAAACACCCTGTATATAAGAA
Source organism: Philaenus spumarius (assembly GCA_018207615.1). Lineage (NCBI taxonomy): Eukaryota > Metazoa > Arthropoda > Insecta > Hemiptera > Aphrophoridae > Philaenus > Philaenus spumarius. Next base: position 405,079 of record JAGFPH010000259.1, on the reverse strand, counting down.
TATATAAGATACAGCTGAGCTCAAAATATTAGACGTAAGATCAAATGAGTGTTACAGGTCTTTTTTAATAAAAGATTTTGGAGAGTATATCGAAAAGTGTTTCTATTGTGTAAACTGGTAAAGCCGTGTGTAACAGCTATTAATAACATACTTTAATAGCTGTAGCTTTTATAGCTGTACTTAATAAATATACTAGCTGGCCCGTGAGAACATGTCGCAAATTATTAGTACTTATCAGATTTAAATAAGTAAATTAAATTTATTTATTTAAGTTGATTTAATTAGATTTGTTTGTTTGTAGATTACATTTGCACACACATTAAACATTAGCTGTCATGTTAGTTAAACAGATTATTAATAGAAAGCGCTTTTCATTAGGACGTAATATGAAGTTCAATATAAAAGATTTTTTTAAACGAAAACATGAATTTTAAGCTGATTGTCTATTTTTCGTCAATAGCGGAGAACATAAGCTTTAAAATAATGCTTGAATAATTAGTTTCGATGGAGAATTAAGGGAGGTATCACTTAGCGACAAAAAAAAAAACATTTGAGAAATGATAATTATATAAGGATAAACTACATACACCTATATAATTTCGCATAAAAACACTAACCTTGATTCCGTAGTTAGATTCTTCATAAATGATGGACACATAACTCCAGCCCAACCGCTTTACAATCTCAACCATTGCTTTTACTTGATGGTGATCTGAAGGTATCGTCCGTGAAAAGTACTCGAAACGTTGTTTGTTGCTCAGTTCGGGGCTGGTGGACATGAAGGATACCTGAAACATGGGGTAACGTAATGTCAGCTATACATGATAATGTAGTTTCCCATGGACGGAATATAATTTCGTGTGTAAAGGTTGGTAATAACAAGTATTTCGTGTTTGAAAATATATATATAATGCTCACTTATACAGAGTGTCCCGTAAGTAAAGAGCCAAATTTAGTTTAACGGTTCTATGGGTCGAAATAAAGAGAAAATCAAGAATAAAATTTTTCCAAAAACTTCGTTTTCCGTATATCCGCCATTTTGAATTTTTAACAAAATAATTCATATCTAGAGACTGGTGTCACTTATTGAGTTCAAAATTAGCGTGAAGTTTAACCTAACAATGATCTACCTCAAGAAAAATAATCGATTCTAGCCAATCATGCGTTTAAAAATGGTACTGTTTGAACATTTCAAACTTAAATTACTCAAAAACCGTAAATTAAAAAATTTTAGGATTATTTTTTTTTAGCCCTTTTAATTCTCTATCAAATGGTATCAAGGTCAAGTAATCGGATGAAGGATAAAATTACGCAACACAGTAAACGCAACAATATTGTATGTACATATGATGTCATTATCTTTAACTTAGCTAGTACTCTTCATCTGATTGTTTTTTCAATTACACCATCCAATAAGGAACCAAAAGGGCTACAAAAAAGGTATCTTGAAATGTTTAGTTAATTCGTTTTTGAGTAATTTAAGTTTTAAATTTTCAAATAAGTCTCATTTTGAAATTCATGATTGGATATAATCGATTATTTTGTATGACATAGATCATTGTTAGCTTAAACTTAGTGCCAAGTTTGAACTCAATCAGTCAAACCATTCTCTAGATATGAATTATTTTGTTAAAAAAACATAATGGCGGATATCTAGAAAACGAAGAGTTTTTGGAAATATGTTATTCTTGATTTTTTTTATTTATTTTGACCCATAAAACCATTCCCCGAAGTTTGGCTCTTTACTTATGGGGCACCCAGTATAATCACGTAATACGGAAACAAATCTATAAAATAAAGAAACAATATTTTAGATTGATGCAAAGATCAAAAATAATCTTTAAAAATAAACTAAAACATTACATAAATTACTAAAATTACGTAGAAGTTATTACGTATAATACACGACAAGATTGGAATGTCACATTTGTCCTTGGTTATATTGAATGAGGATGCTACTACCACCATGTTGAGGGTAAAGGGGTTACAAAATACAATACTGAACACATAAAGTGCGTAGATTTGGTCACCATTATGACTGTGTTTGTCATATTAAACAAAACCCTTTTTTCATCCTAAAAAGGGTGGGTAAAAAGTCTGAGAATGGTTTAATATCTCGTATATAAGGAAAATTTGAAGGTAGATGTGATTGAGGAACTCAATCTATGTAAAAATTATATTTTTATTAAAATATAAAAAAAATATCCGCCATCGTGAATGTAACTTAGTTTTTTTTTTTTTTAATAGGAAGGTGGTCTTGTGATACATCATTTCGATGTAGAATTTCAAGAGAAAACTAAAGGTGAAATTTGCACGTCCTTTTACCGATAAAAAGGGCATCCAAAACACCAACAAAATCGTGTTTTCTGATTTTGCCCCAATTTGCGGTACTATTTTGTTTTTATACTAATTATTATACTTTTTCGATTTAGAATAAAATAAGCTTTCAAACGATATTTGTGAGTATTTTGTTTAATCCCTCGAAATAAATTTTGAAAAATCAAAATGGCTGTAACTCATAGTTTTTAAATACTCCCAAATATCTTGTGGCATAAAGTTTAACTCTATGTAAAAATTATATTTTTATTAAGATATAAAAAAATGTATCCGCTATTTTGAATGTAACTTTGTTTTGTATTTTTTTTTTTTAATAGGAAGGTGGCCTTGTGATACATCATTTCGATGTAGAATTTCAAGAAAAAACCAACGGTGCAATTTAAACATCCATAACTTTAACCGATTAAAAATGGGGGTCAAAAAATAAACGAAATCGTGTTTTCCATTTTAACCAATTTTGCTATCCTACTATTATATATATAAAAAAAAGAATAATAATATTCTTTTTGGATTTATAATTAAATAAGCCACACATAATTTATAATCAAACTATATGCCACACAACGATATTTGGGAGTATTTAAAAATTTTGAGTTAGAGTCATTTTGATTTTTTCAAAATTGATTTCAAGCGGTTAAACCAAATACTCACAAATATCGATGTGTGGCATATCGTTTGAAAGATTATTTAATTCTAAATCGGAAAGGAATAATAATTGGTATGAAAACAAAATAGTACAGCAAATTGGGGCAAAATCAGAGAACATGATTTTGTTGGTGTTTTGGCTGCCATTTTGATCGGTTAAAAATATGGACGTGCAAATTTCACCGTTAGTTTTCTCTTAAAATTCTACACCAAAATGATGTAACACATGACCGTCTTCCCATTCAAGAAAACAAAGTTACATTCAAGATGGCGGATACGTTTTTGAAATCTTAATAAAATAGTAGTTATACATAGAGTAGGTTCCTCAATCACATCTACCTTTAAATTTTTCCTAGACGAAATATTTTGCCGTTCTCAGACTTGCCATCCACCCTGTACATCACAGGATAAATGTTATAAAAAATCCCAGTACAGTGAAAACAAATTTTTATATAACTTTGCACGTAACAAACCACTTATTTTATGAGACGGATTGGGACGTTTTGCATAGGTATATATAAAAACACTGACCTGATAGGCTACGCATAAACAAATGAAATTTTAAACAATCTACTGCATAAAGAAAATGGGTAGAAACCCCAGAAAACCAACAATATGGAACTGGATGATACTGAATCAACTCCTATAAAAGCGAGAGTACTTTCGTACGTACGTACGAGAGTAACATATAATATAACAGCTGATTTCACCTACCACCTGTTCAAAACCTAGCGTTGTTTGTACTTTGGGGTAATGTTAACAATTGCAATCATTAGTATAATTTCTTGTGAAGTTGATTTTTTTTAAATATGAGTTATAGAACTAATGTAGGCCTATGCTATAAAACTTTATAATATTTTTTGATTTGAGATTATAAACTGTATATAAATACAACCCTTTATCATCAATAAATTCGTTTATACAAATTTAAAGAAGAAACATATTCGTTTAACTTCGGAAACATTCGTATATCTTCGTATAACATATTAAAACATATTCCATTAATAATTTCTTCTCTTTAATATTAATAACTTCTAAATCATTGAATCTATTCTATCAATAAGAAATAAAAAGCAATTAAAAGATAATATTTGTATCTTTCTTTAAATATATAATATATATAAATACAAAATTTTAACAAATAGGCCTAAAGTTTTGAAATTCTTATAATTATTGTAGTCCTAAACATTTACCTAGTTAAAAATCCCCTTTAGCGTAGGTAGGCCTAAATAAAGTGTGTTGTTTTTAATAGTTTTTTTTTTTAATTATGTATTTCTGAAGTGTATCTAATTAATCTGCCTGTGATGTTTCAAGGAGGCTTACTAGTAGTAAATAGACAGGAATTCTGTGCATGGTTTTAGTTACTACGGACTTGCCGAAAGTTAGTTTTACATTTCTCCCCCCTATACGTAGTATATGGAGAAAGTATTGTTATCGTCCCAATTTTCGAATTTGAATTTTTAGTGGAATTATCTGTTTTGGTGTTCCCTGAACCCCAAAAATTGTTTAGTGGAATTATCTGTGTTGGTGCTCCCTGAATCTAAAAAAAATATTAGTGGAATTATTTGTTTTGGTGCTCCCTGAACCCAAAAAAGTGTTTTTTTTTGTGATGTCTGTCCGTGTGTCTGTGTGTCTGTAAGGATGTGTACCGATCTGGAGACCATACCAACGGTCCTATTCTGATGAAATTTGGTATGTAGGTGTAGTTCTGGAATATGTCCATAATTTTTTCTTTTTATAAAATTTTTCATTTTTAAGGGGTTTTACCCCTCAAAAATGGCAAAAAACGAGAAAATTAAAATTTATCAAAAACAAGTCTAACGATTTTCATAAAATGTGGCTTATTTGTTACCCCTAATGTACAATGTACAATGTACATATGCAAAAAAAGTCTTTATAAAAATTCTCGTTTAGGTAATAAAAGTAATAATAATAACAGATTTTGGGGGTTTTTGGCCAAAAACGGTTTTTTTTCAAAATCTAAACCTTTTTTCGTGCACCTATACAGGCCTAATGGACATTTTTGGTGCAAATTTGTTCGAAATCTATCGAATAGTTTTAATAATAATAATAATAATAATATAATGTATGTTACATGTTACATGCATCTAATATTTTCCATGGTATGTCCTACTTTTGCAATTCTAAATAACCACCTCTTATGCTATTCTTGGGAAGGTATAAAGTTTCAACTAGGAGAAAGAATGTGGCAGTTATGTGGTATCGTTTATTTTAACATTTTGATGTTTCATGTCTTAAAAAGGATTAAGGTTAATCCAGTAAAGACTCGCAGTAAAACTGTCAGAGTAAATTCTTCAAAATAAATTCTAGTTTCCTGTGAGAGGATATTTTAATTTGTACTTTAATTTTTAAAATATAAGGGTATTTATTGTTATTTTGACATTAAAAAATATGTATATTTTATATTTAAGTATCAAACATTTCTTTCCTAACAGATTTAAAAAATTTTGCTTGAGGAACTACGCAAAAGGCCCTTTTCAAAAAATTATAGCTCTAGGTCTAAGAGTATCTTAGATATGCGACTTAACAATAAACCATGCTGTTTATAACGTTTAGAGTAAGCTTAAGAGTTGTTACTCATTGGGGATTACAAATCAAAAACTAGAAGTCGCCTAATAAAAGGTTAAAATTTGTAACTTCATTCCAAGTTATAGGCCTACTTAATATGTCTCAAAACATATTAAGATTTTATGGTTTTTAGTTTAAAGATTTTATATTTATTGTTACAAAGTTATTAGGAATTTCTGGTGAATTTTGAGCATCCTGCATATTCAAGAGCTTAAGGTTTAGAAATAATTTTAAAATTTACGTCTAATATAAAAGTAGAATATCAATTTCCAAGCGAAGAAGGAACTAGTAGATTTCATAACCGATGGCTTTTAAATAGAAAATAAATCACACTCTACAATTTATGCGACAACTTTCAGAAACTGAATCCACAAAGTTGGTGTAATAATTTAATTGTGTCAAGATAAGCCTGTGCTGATGATGCATTTATATTAATGTTGGGTTTGGCGAATGTCAAATATCAGAGTTACCCTTATAAAGTTATAAGTTTTCAAACTTTGTAAGATTTATTGCCGTCTAATGCTTTGAGTTGAGGTAAAGGTGTAAAAGCAATCGAATGGTCATATAGAAAATAATCTGTTACAGAAACTGGCACATACTTTCCCACAAACATATTTAAATTATTAAATAGATTCACGGTGACTTCATAATTGTATTAAAGTAGGAGAGGGGATATATTAAAAAAGGATAGTGACTAAAACATTTTACTATCATTAGCTAGAAAGAAAACTATTCTATCGATTTCGAACAAATATGCACCAAACATGTCAATTAAGCCTGAATAGATGCACGCAAAAAGGGTCTTAATTTTTATTAACAACTTAGTTTTGGCCAAACACGAACAAAAATCACTTATTATTACTAGTTTAACGAGAATTTTTAGAAAGATGCGGTTTTTTTGCATATCATAGTGGTACATTAAGGGCTAAAAATAAGCCAAATTTGATTTTTGGGTTTTTTTTGGCAAAAAAGGGGCTTGTTTTTCAAAATCTTTTTTTGTGCATACAGATTACAGGCCTAACTGACACGTTTGGTGCAAATTTGTTTTGGAAATCGATCCAATAGTTTTCTCTCTATCTTTGTATACATACAACAGACAGACATACAGACAGACATTTTGTAAAAACCACTTTTTTGGACTCAGAGGGTCCCAAAACTGAAATTTCCACAAAAATGTCAACATCAATTTTTTTTGCGATACTATACTTTCTCTATATTATAGGATAGTAAGAAAGTAAAATGTACTACTCTTAGTAACTTATAATTTAATTTAAAAACTAACACAATTTTTTTAAATTTCTACAATATCTATTTTTGAATCTTGCCGACCAAGGTTTCGCCCGTGACAGCATAGACGAGGCAGCTTATACCATTGTATTTGGATAACTAATAGAACTCCGATCCAATGCAATATTTTGTTCCACTGGAAATTCGACTTTTTTGGCGCTATCTATTGGGGAAACGAAGGAAGCTGGTTGGAAACACCAATGCTTACAATGCTTTCTCCCTAGAGCAACCTCGCGGCGCGATCATGTACTATTTTCGCGAACACCTTTTTTCCGGCACACAACCCCCGTATGGATGCAAGATCTATTTATTATTCATGATCTATGCTTATACTGACTACAGAATATTAGAAAAACAAATGTGTTTCAATATAGAACATTTATTCACTACAAAGAAAAAGGAAAGGGAGTGGAAGAGGGGCGTATGGTCATTAGGTTGTCAATGGGTTTAATAGAGGCGAGTTGGAAAAAATTCTACCTGATCGTTAAGTACAAGGTTATCTTTATAAAATAATCTTTTAATTTCTAACATTTCCAAGGAAATTAATTTCCTACTTTTATCATTGACACAGAGAATCTTAAAGTTAATATTATTGGAAAAATCTGACACTAAATGATTTTTTAGATAGTTAGAGAAACTATTAGTTATTATGACCCAACCACCAACTTCTTTCATGTTCACTTAACCTACATTTAAAACCACGGACTGTTTGGCCTACATAAGCTGCATTACAGATGATACAAGTTAGCTTATAAACACCACATTTTTTCATGATATCTGTTATCTCTTTACAATTTATTAACATTTTCCCTAAATTGTTTTTACAATAAAAAGCTGGTTTACAGTGGTTTTTCTTTTCTAAAAATTCCCAACAGCATAACTAACCTTACCAATGTAGTTGATTCTACGCCATTTTGTTTCGGTTTTTTTAGAATCTGTTGGGAATATATTAGATTTAGTCTGGTTATTTAATTTAGTTTTTAACATTTTTTCAATAAGATTAATATCGTAATCATTATTCATAGCAATATGTAATAATTTAATGATTGTGAAATAAAGTATTAATGACAGTGTAACTTAAATTGGTTACTTCTAATAACTATTGTTAGAAATCTATTATCATAAATAGAAGTGAAATTAAATCTAATTTTAGCGCAAACAAGGGAAGCTAACAGGAGTCCACTTGTAATTTGTCCAGTAATTTGTGCCGGAACTGCGACCTTCAGTGGTGATTGTGGTATACCTCCCCCCCCACCCCGGGTTGGTACGGGTCCTCGGAACTGTGTTATGTTTTCACTACAAAAAACATTATTTCAAAGATTTAAAAAAATTTAATAGTGCATGTAATATACTTATTGACCTAAGGACATACATATATTATGTAACTATTTCATTTGTATAGCTAAGTAAATACTTGTAAAATTCTCTGGCAAATTTTATTGATGGAAAATTTTAGCAACTTGATGGTTGTTACATTTAAATTATTAATCATTGGAATATGTTCATGTTTATACAAATATTTAGCAAATGGATAAGACTCTTCAAGGGTGGTTAGGGTGACTATCTTAAGTGTTCCACCATTGGTATATCAGAAGCGACAAGATTTACAGGAAACTTTAAATGGGGGACTTCACCTACTTTTTAGTGGCCATTAAAAATATGAATTTTTAATGTCGAAAATATGGCACCATTTTCCAATATGGCGGCCAACTTTCGAACTTCTTACCTAAACCCCTATTGTTTATAACGGATTTGGGGTTTACATGCAGTTTTAAGACTTTTTTATTCTTGATGTTGTTTTGATAAACGTAACCGTTTAGTCGCTAGGAGCACTGAAAGTTTCAGAAACTCTTTACTTCAACAATTTATTAAAGATTCTTATTTTCCATTTGCAAACAACAAAATTTAACTCAAAGTGCAATATGTATTACAATGGAATGTTAAAAAGCTGTTATAATTTCGCAAACACTTTATTTTAAACAAAGTATAAAAAAAGTAAATCTAAGCCGTCTGGAATTCCCAGGTACTGGACTTTTTACTATTAGGAGTCTACAAACATGCACAGTAACAAATCATTTGCAAGGTTGTATCAACCGAAAGTAGAGTACCTGGGAATTCCAGAGGGCTTAGTTTTACTATTTTATACTAATTTCTATATTTTATAACATAGATTCAGTGACCTACTCGATGAAATCCTTGTAAAAAATAACAGATGTATCGTCTTGAACATTTCAATGTTGTTTAAGTGGGGAAAAGTTATAACTTTGATTATCCATTGTGTTGGATAGAGTCAACATATAGTCCTCCGCTTTTATATAATCTTCTTCTTTTATGAAGGCCTTTAAAATTAGGTGTCACTCAATCGGGGTTCTTATTGACAATTTTCGACTTACCCCCAAAATACCCCATTTTTGCGGGATTAGTTGAAATTTGCGATACGCCACAAAAACTCCATTTTTGTTCATGTTAACAATCCCCAAAGAAAATCTGTCTATTTCCATTAAAAAAAAATATTTATGGGGAGGCTTTTAAGACACCTGGTATAAAAGCCAAATATAACTCACTGACTCATCACGATTTATCAAAAACTAAAGAACGGATTGAAATTAAATTTGGTATATAAAATTCGAAATTTTAGGCGGGTTTGGGGGGCTTAAAGTTACTAAAAAAAAAAAAAAAACACACAGAACGGATTAGAATGAAATTTGGTATGTAGCTTCCTCTAGGGCCCTAGGTGCTCGCTAAGAAAGTTTTTCAAACAATTCGAAATTTTAGTTGGGTTTTGGGAGGGGTTCAAAGTTACTAAAAATCTCCATAAGAAATACATAGTGTAATATATTTAGGAATAATATTTGTTTTTTATTAATATACATTTAACTTTGATTTGTCTATCCGTGCAAAGCCGGATCGGGCTAGCTAGTATTAATATAAAACCTTAAAATAAATCGTAGGCCAGACTTTAAGTGAAAAAACTTCGAAAAGCAGTACAGGCTAACGCGTTGTGGCACCAGTATACACCTGACAGCCAATTGGTAATGATTTAGAAATATTTTGCGTAACATGATTCTATTGTGTTTTCAACCTTATTTTTTAACGTTTTGAATAAAACTCGCTAGGAAGTCAAGGAATGTAATTTCTCGAGGTAAAATACATAAATAATAGCATGACCAAAAATATAAATAGCTCAGGCAGCAGGGAGTTAAAAATGAAGTAACCTGGAAACAATGCGGGAGAGATGAAACTTGGTAATAGTACATTTTAACATCCTAAAAAACATACTAAGTTTGCGACCCCCACCACTTTGAGCTTACGCCGCCATCTTAGAAAATGGTGTCCAAATTCCGAAATAAATAATGATTTTTTTCAAAATAACTTCAGTTGGGTGCGTCGTAGAAAAAAAGTTGCGTATACAAATTATAGAAAATTGAATTCTCTAAAACGTTTGTGTCTAAATTTTGTGTGTGAAATGAATAGTTCTATATTATTACAGGCATGGAAGAAAGACTAAGCAATAGACGTTAGAAGAAGATGCATAACACATAAGAACAGCCGAGGCTTGTGGAGAGACAAGAGTGAGACAATCAAAAATCTTCCTGAAAGTAGGCCTACCTGATGTGAACAGAAGCACATGTCAGACAGGTGGAAATAAATAGGAATGCAAGATCAAACGGTATTACACGTTGCAGCTTCTTGTGAAGGGTAAGGTAGCATTTCACGTAAGGCACTACATAAAAATACTTTGCATGAGGTATTGTTTTAAAAAAGGTGTGCAAAACGAAAGGGGTTGGTCTAGTGATGGTAAATTTAAATTAGTAGTTCCCTAGCAAGTACGTATTAATGCAAATGCTGACAATGCTTACACAAAATACACTGGATACTGGCTGTAAATAAATAAATAAATAAAAAAGGTTGAAGCAATATTTACTAAATTTTTAGAACTATTTGCGTATGTATAAGGGGATGGATGAACACTCCCAAAAAATACAGAAACAGGGCACTTTTCTGAATAAAACGTTTTATTTCCAACTTCTTATTTCCATTATTTCATAATGTGGAACGAAACCGCTGCCGCGATGAAATCAATGAAGTAAATAAAGCTGAAAGGAAACTTCGATTGTTTATAAGAAAGAAGAATAAAATGTACAAGGTTTTAAAAAGTATGTTTTCCCGGCCGAAAATTTTAGACAACGGAAAGTGGAAAGTTAAAAATTTGGGAATGTCTTGGATGATTAGTAACTTTCATAGCTATTAAAAATTCACAATCACAAATTTTCAGGACAATCTGTACGGGGTTATAAATCTGTATTGGGCTGGGCAACATAGTTTTATACTTTTTAGTCAGTTAAAAAAAAATTATTTAACTAATGATGTACATTAACCCGAGAACAATATCACCCACTCCTTCTTCTTCACAAGTAAAGAAATTAAAATGAAAGTACAGTGTGCAATCAAAGTCATAAACACTTTGTCCAATCTGAAATATTCAACTTTGTATTGAATTATTATTTTCATAGCTTATCTATCTTTATACAACTCTAGAAAGTAATTTACGACATAAAATTTGAGCGAAACGAACGAATGGGTTAGCCGATTTTAATTTCTTACCACAGAAACTTTGGTTTTAAAATTGTTTTTAGTTTGATAAAGGCATAATATGTGTTTATTAACAATTTTTGAAATAGAGATGGTACTGGGGGGGGGGGTATTTTGTAAATAGGATTTCTAAGTATCCCCTTAACGGTGACGTTATCAATTACAGTTGTCAATAGATCAGATTGTGCATGCCTCTTTTCGTTTTATAATTAACTCGCTGACCCGACCAGGCTTTGCACGGATAGACAAATCAAAGTTAAATGTATTTTAACAAAAAATATATTATATCATTAAATATACTACACTATGTATTTCTTATGGGGATTTTCAGTAACTTTGACCCACCCCAAACCTCCCCTAAACCTCTTTCTTAGCGAGCACTTAGGACCCTAGAGGAAGCTACATAGTAAATTTCATTCCAATCCGTTCGATGGTTTTTTGTAGTAACTTTGAACCCCAAATAAAATTTCGAATTTTTTGAAAAACTTTCTTAGCGAGCACCTATGGCCCTAGGGGAAGCTACATACCAAATGTCATTCCAATCCGTTCGATGGTTTTAGAGAAATCGTTATTTAGTAACTTTGACCCCCCCAAAATCCCTCCTAAAATTTCTAATTTTCGGAAACCCTTTCTTATTGCGCGTCTAGAGCCTATAAAGAGTATTATTAGTGCCAAGTTTCATGTTTGTAGGCCTCGTGGTTTTAGAGAAACTGTGATGAGTCAATGAGTCAATGGTATTTGGCTTTTATAAGTATAGATTTACTATTGGAAATCCCTGAGTGTTCCGCACGCCAACCCCGTTGTAACCATCTATACACATAATCGTGTTATGTGTTCTTTATGTTAAAATTGTGGGATTAATAATAACCTCAAAGCTAAGATGGTAAATAATATTAAATGTTCAAATCAAATTTTTTCGTATACTTTATAATAGCTGTTATAATAGAGGTCTAAAGAACCACCAATGCTCAGGTCTACACTTTAAAAACCTAACCTAAAAGTTATAAATAAAAATAGTTGCTTCAAAGTTTAAAATCAACTGTTAATGGAAATCAGTTGTTTTATCTGTTATTTTATCCAATTGGTTGCTATTTTAATTCATGAAAACACATTTAAAAAATATGTGTTGTTTCTAACCTAACCTAAGTGTTGGTTCTAAATCCAGGCCTAACCTAAGAATTTTTTTACGAACAAATTTACAATATTGAAATAGAAAATGTTTTTATCAAAATTAATTATATCGTATTTTATTCAGGGATAGTGTAGCTTCAAGTTAGTAAAACTATTTTTTCTATCGGTTCAGTAGTTCCAGAAATTACACCCTCCATGCAAAAAAAAAAACTTTACCTCTTTATAATATTAGTATAGATTAATAAAGGCCTTAAGTTTCAAATCGCCCAGTATATTTTCTCCACAAATACAGTTTTAATTTGAGCCTTTTAGTTGTCTCTTTACATATTTACACCTCTCCATGATAAATTAAACATGTCCATTTTGAATGCAGCGAAGGAGTATCAAATAATTGAGCATAAAAGTTTGTCAGCATAACTGAAACAAGTTCGAGCATAAATTGTTGGCCGTTTTCAACAAAGTAATAAATCAAGCGTCTCCCCAGCTGAGCTAGTAGCCGCGTCTAGTCTATCCATCGGGTTTAAGTGTTCAACTGCGGTCGATAGAGTCTTGTCACATACTTTCAAAGTTTAAATTAGGTTGAAACAAACGCCAACTTATTAAAACTTATCCAAGATTGTAATAACCCAAGTGGCCAGAGGGACGAGTTTTGTAATTTGGCCTTAACACTAAGGCTTTCGTACATAATGGAGAAAATTTGTAAAACATTTCTTGTCAATCGTGTTGTCAAGTAAGTTTAATCGTGAGCTTATAATATCGTCTAGAAATTTATTTGCATACTGATAGTTCGACAAGTAATTTGACCGTGTGTTGACTCGTCTGCATTCAATTAAATAACGTCTCCATTAATAACGTGGTAAAAACATAATATTATTTTACATAAAATGTGAAAGTACGGCTTTTATTTTACGTAAAATGTGAAAGTATGGCTTTTATTTTACGGAAAATGGGAAAGTACGGTTATATTATTTTACGTAAACTGCGAAAGTAGTGATTTTATTTTACGTAAAATGCGACAGTACTCCTTTATTTTTTTAAGTAAAATGCGAAATTACAGCTTCTATTTTACGTAAAATGAGAAAGCACGGCTTTTATTTTACGTAAAATGAGAAAGCACGGCTTTAATTTTACGTAAAACGTGAAAGTAGGGTTTTTATTTTACGTACAATGAGAAAGTACATATGTATTATTTTACTTAATATGCGAAAATGCCGTTTTATTTTACGTAAAATGCGAAAGTACGGTTTTTTATTTTACGTAAAATGGGAAAGTACAGCTTTTTTACGTAAAATGAGAAAATACGGTTTTATTTTAATTAAAATGCGAAAGTAGTTTAGGAAAGTGCTACTTTAATTTTACGTAAAATTCAAAATTGGTGCTTTTATTTTACGTAAAATTTGAAAGTACTGCTTTTGTTTTATGTAAAATGATAAAGTATGACTTTAGTTTTACGTTAAACTTGAAAATACTGTATTATTTTACTTAAAATACAAAAGTACGGCTTTTATATTACATAAAATGAGAAAGTACTGCAAATATTTTACGTAAAATGAGAAAGTACTGCATTTATTGTAGGTAAAAGGAGAAAGTATGGATTTTATTTCTTCATTAATTTATAATATTATAAGACAGTTTTAGTTCTTCACAGTTTTTTAGTTTTGATTGTCATTCTATGGTTTTAGGTTTCACTCATTCGTCTGCTCTTAATAACACGAACAAAACTAATTTGGATAACAGAAACTGTCAATATCAGAGTTGTTCTGAGTTTCTTTACATGTCTTCAATGGTGTTTGTTACGTTTCATAAATGGTTTTAACGAGTGAAGAAAGTGATTTTGAACTTCTTGAAAGTTTATAAATTACAATTATTGTAGTTTTTAAATAGTGTTGTTGTTGGAACTATAGATAAATACTAATACTTTTTTAATAATAAATTTATTAAACTATTTCAAAACTAACAACTAATATAATTTATGCATTGCTGAACATGTCATATCATTCTTAATTATTTGTGTTTCTACACTGCCAAAATCATTAAATTTCGAATTATAAAGATTATTTTGTATAAGTGTATTTAGCCTCTTCCTATATGTGTCTTCTTGAAAACGGATGCAGAACATAGCTTTTTGGATTGTATGGCACTTGCCAACAAACGTCTCTCCTTACTACTGGGCCACGCTATATTGGCATAAGCCTTGCCAACGGGCCACCAACACTTTTACATGCGGCACAAAACTAGCTTTTTGTCTACTATAACCCCCAAGTATGTGAGTTTGTCCCTTCTACTCTATCCTTTGTCAATCTATGGAGAGACTTGGTTTTGTATATTACCTTCTATTTGTCACAATAACTCTTCGGTTTTGTTGATAGCCATCTGTAGATTCTTTTTTTCCATCCATGATCTGACCCTGTGAATACTTTCTCCAATTTAATTTTCCAGCTTGTACTCTTTGTCTGAATCGACCACTAGAATAATATCACCTGCGAAACCGATAGTTATTACTACGAATGGGAGTACAATATACAAAAAAAGAGTCGTCCACGACTTACATGTACGTTTATAATGTCATTTAAAAAATGTTTTACTTAGTTTATGCAGGGTGTCCCACGAAGAAACGGAGAAACTCTCAGGACTTGTTCTTCAGGTGAAAAAAACAAAAAAAGTACGGTAAACATAGGACCGAAAATTGTTCGTTTCCCAGATATCCGCCATTTTGTTTTTAGTGCATAATAATTCATATCTAGACAACGGTTTGACTGATTGAGTTCAAACTGAGCATGAAGCTTAACCTAACAATAATATACCTCAAGAAAAATAATCGATACTATCGAATCTTGCGTTTCAAAATGGCGGCTGTTTGAACATTTCAAACCTAAATAACTCAAAAACCGTACATTTTAACGAAAAATGTCAAGACACCTTTTTTGTAGCCCTTTTGATTTCCTATCGGGTGGTGTAACTTTCAAAACAATGGGATGAAGGATAATCGCTAAGTTAAAGATAATGACAGCAAATGTACATACAATATTGCTGTGTTTACTGTGTTGGTATAGGATGCCGGGTTGAACAAACCAATTTTTACACATAACTTAACTACTATCCTTCATCCGATTGTTTTGACAGTGACACCATCCGATAGGAATTCAAAAGGGCTACAAAAAAGGTATCTTGACATTTTTCGTTAAAATGTACGGTTTTTGAGTTATTTAGGTTTGACATTTTCAAACAGCCGCCATTTTGAAACGCAAGATTCGATAGTATCGATTATTTTTCTTAAGATTTATCATTATTAGGTTAAGCTTCATGCCAAGTTTGAACTCAATCAGTCAAACCGTTCTCTAGATATGCATTAGTTTGCACAAAAAACAAAATGGCGGATATCTGGGAAACGAAGAGTTTTCGGTCCTATGTTTATATAAACTTTTTTTTTTTTTTTTTTTCACCTGAAGAACAAGTCCTGAGAGTTTCTCCGTTTCTTCGTGGGACACCCTGTATAACAATAAATAACTCAACAAAAAACCTAATAATTGCAGGTTTACATTAATTAGAAATTATTGCAAACTTTTAGTACTGTAACTACAATTTTATTTAGTTTTTTAAATTGTTCCTCGTCCATAAATAGTGTCGTCCTAATTCATTTTCAGTTTTGTTTGGGTAACGACATTAAAAACAAAGCTAACTTTTAACATTCTTGTCACGCAATGGCGAAATAATGGAAATACGTGACGCAGCTTATTCCCTGCTATTTAATAACCGTTTGAAGAACGCTTTGCATAAACCTTCTCTTACGTTTACCGGAACCAATTTAAAGGGCATTATAAATTTAATTAAACTGCATACTTTATATATAATTACTGTTTTATCAAGTATAAAAGCTTATTAAAACATTACTTAAGTATTTGGGACTATCTCTTTCCAGTTGTTTCTCCCTGCCTTTGTTGTTGTAAACTGTCGGTTTTGTACATATTCGTGTTTTGTATGTTTTTCTTTTAATACGTTTATTAAAAGACATTATTAAGACACCAGGTGTCTTAAAAGTCACACCCTCACCTTTAACTTTTGTGTTTGTTAAAACAAACAAATATCCTTTGGGAAACGACACTACCTTAGCCCAAAGTATCTTTTTAAGCAATCGGAAATTTTGAGTGCCCCCTAAAAATGGGGGATTTCGGGGGCAACTTAAAATTTTTAAACGGGAAGTATGGTCATGTGATACCTCATTTTAAAGGTCTATTTAAGACTAGAAAAACGACATAAATAAAATAAAAATTGGAAAACCAAAAACAAAATGGCGGCAATAAACGTGTTGAAATAACTCGACATAAAGTTGCTAATATCTCGCAAAGGAAGAGTTTTTAGAAAACATTTCAAGAGACAAAAAATGTTTATTTAAAAGTGTTTGACTTCAGAAATTGCTTTTAAATCGATTTTGTAAATTTTATTTATTTTTTTTAATTTCTAAGATGTAGGAGTCGACTTAAAATTTACGAAATCGATTTGGAAGCAATTTTTTAGGTAAAGCACGTTGAAATAAAAATTTTTTGTCTCTAGAAATGTTTTTTAAAAACTCTTCCTTTTCGAGATATTAGCAACTTTTTTTAGATTTATTTAAACACGTTTAGGGCCGCCATTTTGTTTTGGGTGGTCCGATTTTTATTTTCTTTATGTCATTTTCCTATTCTTAAATAGATCTTTAAAACGAGGTGCCCCATTTTTAGGGGACACTCAAAATTACCGATTGCTTCAAAAGATACATTGGGCTAAGTTAGTAACGTTCCCCAAAGGATATTTGTTTGTTTTAACAAACACAAAAGTTAAAGGGGGAGAGTGGGACTTCTAAGACACCTGGTACATAATGTTTCTCTTAGAACACATTTTGTAAACGTTAGTTATTATGTATTTTATTACCAGAGAAATTCATGTTTTTAAAAAGTTAAATTTTACAGGTATTATGTGCTCATTAAAAATTGTTCACATGGGTTGATTTAAGAATGGTTAGTAGATTTTGAAAATACATTTTTTCAGGTTCTCATTAAAGGTTAATAACTTTCCGGAGAACATATTTTGGAATCTATTTCAGTCTTTTAAATAATATGAAATTATAAAAATAATTTAAAACATATCATTTCTAGCGTAGTCATTTTTTATTTTAGTTCCTCGGAAAATTATGGTTTTAAAGGGCTTTAATGTGATGTATCACAAGCCATTTTTTGTACACAACATTTTTTTGAGAAAGGGTGGTGGGAGGGGAAGGGGATTTTTTAATAGGGTTTTTAAGGTCCTCCTGACCCGAGATCAGATTATTCGTATTTATCTCTTTTTCTCTTTTAAAAGATAGTTGTGGTATGTTTTTAAAAAATCACCCTGGAGTGTATACAGAATGTCCTGTAAGTAAAGTGCCAACCTCCGGGAAATGGTTTTATTGGTAAAAATAAAGAGAAAATCAAGAATAAAATGTTTAAAATAACTTTGTTTTCAGGATATCCGCCATTTTGTTTCTTATACAAAATAATTCGTATCTAGAGAAAGGTTTAAACGGTTGAATCCAAACTAAACTACGACATATTTTGACAAAAATAAGTGATTGTATACAATAATGCGATGCAATAATTGAAGTTGTTTGAAGATTTCAAATCTGAATTACAGAAAATAGGCCAGTCGGTAAAGGTCAATTTAGACCAAAAGTACCAGTAATTTGCAATACGGCTGAATTTTTTTTTATAAGTACATTAAAGTATGTAGATTAACATAAAAAAAAGTTTACTAGTCTATCGATTTCCCAAAGTCGAAAAGAAAATCGACTATTATTTTTTTTTCGATTATCCTTAATATTTCAAGCTGGGATAAAGATAGAGGAAAGTAAAAAATACCACCGTGTAGGGGAGGTATTTTTCAACAAAAAAGGTCATATGTATTTATTTCGTCCGAGCAATGGTTTGTCTGGAAAAAATTCGATAATTTTTTTTATCGTAGATAAATAATACTACACGGGGGTATTTTTTATTTTCCTCTATCTTCATCCCAGCTCGAAATATTAAGGATAATCGAAAAAAAATGATAATCGATTTTTTTTCGACTTTGGGAAATCGATAGACTGGTAAACTTTTTTTATGTTAATCTACATACTTTAATGTACTTATAAAAAAAATTCAGCCGTATTGCAAATTACTGGTAGTTGTAACCTATACCGACTGGGCTAAAAATCTTACATACAAAAGCAAAAATAATACCAAGGATATTTTTTCTAGGCCTTTTTCATTCCCTATCTTTTATTGTAATGGTATAAACAATCGGATGAAGGATACTAGTTATATAACTTATCTATACTAATATTATAAAGAGGTACATTTTGTATGTTTGTATGTAGGGGGTGATATCTGGTACGACAGGTACGACTGAACCGATTGAAAAAAAGAATTTTACTAATAAAAAGCTACACTATCCCCGCGTAACATAGGCTATAATAAATTTTGATGAAAACTTTTTTTATTTCAATACTTGCAAATTTATTCGGAAAAAATCTTAGGTTAAGCCTAGACTGATGAACCAACCCATGCATTTACATTTATTACCATAGCAACCAATTGGATAAAATAGCAGATAAAACTGCTGTTTGCTCTAATATTTCCATTACCATCTGATTTCAAACTTTGAAGAAATTATTTGTATTTCTAACTGTTAGGTTCGGTGGTTATTAAAGTGTAGACCTGAGCCTTGCTGATTCTTTTTACCTTTATTATAACTGCTGTTATAAAATATATAAAATAATTTGATTTGAACATTTAACATTATTTACCATCTTACCTTTGGGGTTATTATTCCCACACCCTTATTATAAATAAAAGATAAAATAATTATGTGTATAAAAAGTTCCAACGGGTTTAGTGTGGGGATAAATCAGGGATTTTCCTAGCATCTAAAATTTGTTTGTTTTAACCTGGCATTTTATACCCACAAAATAAACATAACAACATGGTGATTACAAACAAATTTTTTTTGACTTAGTTTTTTTTATTTAAGGATTAAAAGTGGTTTAGTAAACAATTTAAAATATTGTACATTATTTTGACCCCGTAGAATCAATTCCCGAAGTTTGGCACTTTACTTACGCGACACTCTTTATTACGCAGATGTAACTTTCACGCCTCCACCACTCCAGCCCTAACAGAAACGTTGGTTGTTCCTCTACTAGAATAAATTAAGTAGAAAATACCTGTTATATGTTCAGAATAAATTAAATAATGCTTTAATTAAAAGTATTACAGAATTTATTTGCAATAGTTAGTTTATATAAAACAAGTAAATGTGTGTGGTCGTGGGAAAGCCGTCAGGATCGAAGTTAATCACGCCTTTGTTCAATTCTTTTACCAGCCTTTAGGGCAAAATACACACATAATTTTAATCTTTCAACCGTTTTTATAATTTTTTTTTATACACATATTTGCTGTTTCCATACGTTTAATGTTGTTATAATAAAGGTGTAGAATTAATTGTAACATCAAAGCCAAGATGGTAAACACAGTTAAATGTCCATTCATTGCATATAAATTCAATAAACATAAAATGTTGGTTCATTAGTCTAGGCTTAACCTAAAATTATTGTGTGTATGTTTAATGTATTTTTTTACGTGTCTCAACGGCAACATACATTCGATAATTTTATATTTAAAATTACGTTGTAGGCCTAATTATTGTATGTACGTTACCGTTAAGGCAGGTAAAATAAATTAAATTTACACACACTAATTTTAGGTTAGGCCTAGACTTAAAAACCAATATTGTATGTTTACTGAGTGTATTCAAAGAGAAGAAAATTATTTTTCTTCTCTGTGGTGTATTTCATCGCATGACGATAATATCTAAACACATTTTTCTTGAATGTATTTACATTCATTGCCATATCATTCAATTTGATAACGCTTTTTCGTTACGCGTACTCTCTATTCGTAATTGTCATAGCAAACAATTAGATAACGCTTTTTCGTTACGCGTACTCTCTATTCGTAATTGTCATAGCAAACAATTTGATAACGCTTTTTCATTACTCGTATTTTATATTTGTTATTGCCACAGCAACCAATTAATGTTACTTTTTTAGTTACGCATTGCGTTTTCTATTTGTTAACTTCCACCGACACCCGCGTCAGGAAACTTCATTCCAAAAAAATTAAGAAATAATGATTCAGTTTTAAAACGACAGATATTTAACCGAGTCATTTAGATCGCATGCTTTCTGTCGATTCATTGACATACAATCTTCATCGCAGAGGATATAGGCCAAACGGGTCGTCATTGCAACTGTTTGTTAAATTGGAAGAACAATAATCATCGATTAGATAATAGCACAATTTTTATACACATTAAAAAGAAAACATTTGTCGTCATATTTTTATATAAATTAAAAAAATAATTTTCTCCATTTCAATGCCAAAATCAGAAGTTTTCACGCATTAGAGATAATAGAAATTGTATGATTTTCGGAATTCAACCTTATATTGAATGATTAGTTAAATTTCTAACAAGTTCCTAAAACCATTAATAAATTCCTTCAACTCTAAAATTTCTTCATGTCTTTATATTTTGTATCTTGGAAGTTGTCCATATAGCCCAGTCGGTATAGGTTACAACTACCAGTAATTAGAAATACGGCTGAATTTTTTTTTATAAGTACATTAAAGTATGTAGATTAACATAAAAAAAAAGTTTACCAGTCTATCGATTTCCCAAAGTCGAAAAAAAAATGATAATCGATGAAGTCAAAAGTTTGCATGAAGTTCACTCGCCATATTACCGCAGAGGTGCCAACGTACACGCACGAAAATTTTCTACACGTAATTGTAATGTTCGATTCAATTTC
>JAGFPH010000259.1:352118-379518 GCA_018207615.1 Philaenus spumarius | reverse complement strand
ACAATGTATTGCGTGATTGCCACGCTAACCCCCTTATTGGGAGTATTCTCAATACAAAATGCATTGAGTGCTTCGCACGCCAACCATCGTATTGGAAGAATTTTTGTTGCACAATGCATTACGTGCTTCGCACGCCAACAGTCGTTTTGGGAGAATTTTCAATAGACGATGCATTGCCTGTTTCGCAAGCCAACCCCCGTATTGAGAGGATTTTCAATACACGAAGCTATGCGTCCGCTTTAAAATATTAGTGATTATTACGTAGAAATGTTTAAAAATATAAATAAAGTAATTTCTAGTCATTTAGACTATAAATATAAAAACTAAAAGATCAGCTCCTAAAAGTGTTAAGCTTTTGATCTAAATCATTTGTTTTACTTATAATGGTCGCGTGTCACGTCCGTCCGCAAAACCCATAATATTTATATTTTTTCGGTTTTTAAATAGGAACCCTAAATGCATGGCAAAAAGTAGCCTAGATTAGTCTCTAAAAATGCCTTTACGTGCAAATTAAAGTTTCGTAAAAATTGTTCAGAAGTTAAGGAGTTTAGTCCTTACAAAGAGACAGGCAGAAAATAAAAAAAATGCATCTTTTGGTTTTGGTAAAGATTGAATAACCATGTGCGCTTAGAAATAGTATGTGTTTCGAAGTCACATACAGGCATTTCAATGTTATGTGTTGTGTACTTTGTGTTGAATTTAACGACCTCAAAAGTAAAAAATACTTGAAGTTGACTTCATGTTTTCGAAACGCGTGTTAAATAGGATAACACTACGAAGCCACTCGACGAATCAGATAACAGGAAAAACACTTTGAATTAGGTTCTGAATTTTATTCTATTTTAAATTAACTTGTTAATTTTTTCTAAATTAACTATTCAAAATGTATAAACTATTTGTACAACTAAACTTTATTTTAAATCATTTAGAAATTTTAGTATTTTTTTACCTTAGAAGTTTCACTTTAACTTGAAATACCGTAGAACACATAGGCAGTGAGAGCGCAGTTATTAATGAATTTGACTTAAAAGTTTAGTTGCATATCTGGATTTTCCAGTTTGCCCTTTTTACAAACTAATAAAACGAAACATTTGTAGGCATTATTGAGTGTAAAAATTTCCCCATTTGCAGTTCAGATTCGGCTTAAATATCCAAATATAAAGAGAGTTCTTAAAGTCCCTTTATCCCCTTAATATTTTTGTTACTGAAAATAAGATAAAAAACTTTGTATACATCTTGTAATAATAATAATTGGTCTTTATTGAACTAATATACAAAACTATTACAATTTCCTCAAAACTTCAGACAATACTCTTGGTCGGAAAACCGTCAGAGGGGTTGCCAATCCAAATTAGTTGGTCGTACAAAAACAAAATCAAAAGAGACTGAGATCAAAGAGAGTAAATTGATTAATTTTCCAACTGAACCAACTTTCTAGTCAATATATATAAATAAATATATATGTATAGAAATAATAATAATAATAATAAATTAATGAATAAATTAAAAATTAAACTCCTTGATTAAACTAGTCCTATACGTCCAGGCTTTACTGCAAAAGTTACTTATTTTACACCAATGTCTTCCATTCAAGTGTTCTATTAATTCTTGTGCTGATAACACATCCTTTGCGAAAATTTGTCTTCTACACTCCTTCAGTATGGGACACACAGCAAGAAAATGTCGAATGTCTTCCTCTTCATTGGTATTACACAAGGAGCACATTTTAGATGTTGCCGTGTAGGAATATTTATTTAAATTTAATAATTCCGCCCTGGCTTTCAGAAACGAAATAATTAGATTAAATTTACTTTTGCTACTTAAATAATCTGTATTAGAATTCAGCTGTTTATATATTAACGATCTTCCACTGTTGTGTAACAATGCTTCATAATTTGACTTTATTTTGGTTTTAATTTTTGTTATAACTTCCTCAATCATAAAATTCGGAAACACATAATTATTGGGAATATCATACAGTTCACATAAAACTTGCCACTCATTATACAAATATACTTTTTTGGCCAGTACCTGCTTTAGTAGGAGATTTGGGTAACGAGTTGAGGGCAGCCTAAAACATTTCTTCATGTACAACAAATGCAGTTTAACTGTGTACACAAAAATCGGATATATTTCAGTTTCTAGAAACAAGGCATAATGAGGTGCATTTGCCGGCAATTTAAACATTTTCTTTATAAAAAAACGCTGTGTCACTTCCACTGAGTCATATGATTTATATCCCCACACCTGGGCACCGTAACTTATTATTGACCTGAAGACAGAATTAAAAATTACCATTTTCTTCTCAAACGATATGTTCTTGTTTAAAATTATATTATTGAAAGAATTGAGCGAAAATTTAGCTGCTGATGATTTGTTCCTAAAATGCTCCTCCAGAGATAATTTTGTTGAGAGCGTTACGCCTAGGTATTTATACTTATTGACCACTTCGATTTGTTGTTCCCCGTAACTCCAATTCTCGTGCTTTGCTGGTTTGCCTCCATTTCTAAATACTAAAATTTTTGATTTATCCAGATTAACAATGAGGCTCCATTTTAAGCAATACTTATGAAATGCATTGATCATATTTTGCAATGTGCGCTTATCTGATGCCAGAAAAACAATATCATCTGCGAAGGCTAATAGTTTAATGATGGTACCCGCAATGTTAACTCCACCCTCCAATTCGTTATCAATATCATTTATAAACAAATCAAACAGCAGTGGGCTTAGATTACACCCTTGCTTGACTCCAGAACATGTTTCAAATTCCCTAGATAAACCCTTTGAGTTCCACACCGTTGCAAGAGTATTTGTATACAAATTTCTTAAAATATTTATAACCTTTGTAGACATACCATACTCCGTAAGCTTATAAAACAGTGCATAACGGTCAACTCTATCGAATGCTGCAGATAGATCTACAAAAAATGCAAACACTTTACTACGTTTCGTACTCTATACACCTTGTATTGCATAACATTAAAAATTGTACGACATATGTGAACCTCTATGATTTAAGGGGGCTTGAGGGGGTAGGGGATTTAAGAACTTCAATTGTAAATGTAGGTCACGTAATACACCATTTAAAATTGAATTAAAAGAGAAACAGAATGGCGCATACTAGAGCTTAGTATCTTGCTTCGTTTCAAAGTAATGGACAATCAAAGTTCTGGAAAATAATTAAGTTCCTATGCCTCCCAAAATCATAGTCAGATATGTAAAAAATGTGTCCTGCTATGCATTACAAGAAATGTACAAAGTTTTGGGGCATTATAAACAGTTTGTATATTGATAAACTTTAGAGAATGCATACCTAGACAAAATTGATAACGTGTGTATTTATACTATCTATAGGTTTACAGATTGCCTGTAGCAGTTGAGCACCAATCATAAACACTATAACCACTTTGATAAGTAAGATATCCCGTCCATATACTGCAAAATGTCAAGAAAAAATGTAATAATAATTCTGAGCTTAAGACCACACGGGAAAAGTGTAAAGTTTTTAACACAACTTACGAAATGAGGAAGCACAATGTCCATTTTAGAGGTATTACTAATTTTAAACTATACATTGTATCAACAATAACAGATTAAGCCTATGACATAGGATAATCTGTTACACTTATATATCCAACTAGCTGACCCGTACGTCGTTGCCCGTGGTGGTAGGTATTTTCAGTCTTTTTAACGTAATTGTATTCTTTTTAAGTGTTCAGTCAGTCAGTGGTATTTGGCTTTTGTATATATAGATCTTAAATAATAAAAGCACTATTGTCATAATAATAAAAGATCTGAAATTATGATTTTTGTAACTTTGATCCCCCCAAACCCCTCCTAAAATTTCGAAATTTTTCATGCCCGTTCTTAGTGAGCACCTATAGCCCTAGAGGAAGCTACATACTAAATTTCATTTCAATCCGTTCGGTAGTTTTTGAGAAATCGTGATGAGTGAGTTAGTGAGTGGTATTTCGCTTTTATATAATACAGTATATAGATTCAAATATACTAAATTAGCAATACGATTGTGGCCTAACCAGCTAAGGAACTAGTCTTTGGTGATTGACTCTGCTGGTTTGAATCTCGGAAAGACCAAAACTTTTTCAATCAGATGGAATAGAGCGTTTCACTTTAGAAGCGTTTCACATAAGGAGCGTTTCACAAAATGCATGGTAAAACGCGTGACGGTAAAATACGATTTACCTTCAGCAACAATAAAACTATATACTCTGCTATACACGCATGTATACAAATTTTTTGGCCGTGGTGCGCCTATAGAAGTTAACACTTCAATACATATTTAGCCCGCATCTTTGAAGAAAATGTAAATTGTTTCCTATCAAACTTGAGTTTTGTTACATGACAGGTTTCTTGGACATCTAAATAATTTTACTTCAACATATGACAGAAAATGGAGAAAACATCTTATACAAAAGTAAGAAGTGACAAACGCAGTGTCTCCAGGCTGACACAGGTTATTTGGTTCTGTCAGCTGTGTGAATGCGTTATGCTAAGGGAATACGTTGGTGTCGCCTTCAAATGACAGTTTTTTGTAAATTCACATTTACCGAGAAGACAACTTCATATAGTGACAGCGAAACAAACACGTTAAGAATGTATTAGAATCAGAATATAATGACTTCGTGTAATTCTGGTTTTAAAATTAGTTTCTAATGGTGGATTGATCATACTTTTAAAACATTTTCTGGGACATTTGCCATCATTTGTATATTAGAAAATAATACATGGCTTTTAAAGAATATACATCTCTCATTACCAAGACATAAATATTAAAAAACACTTATTATAGCATAAATAAACACTTATAAATAACTCTTATTATAACATAAATAAACATTTATAAATAACACTTGTTATAACACTTATTATAAATTATTTATTGTCTGTACTAATATTTTTAAAGAGGAAAACTTTGTTTTTGTTTGTATGTAAGGGAATGAAAACGGGACTTACAGTTTTACGTGATGTCTGTTAAGAAACCATTTAGAAAATAACACACATATCTGGAAATCTATCCAAGATATCTTTACCAAATTTTTACCACATGTCTATAACGAAATTATTTAGTTCCTATTCCGAGATTTTTTAAATATTTCTACAAATAAAATAGTTATAAATATAATAATAATAATAATAAAACAAATATTTAAAAAAGTTTTTTTTCTCTTTATAATTAATTGTAAGTTAAAGGTAATAAATACTACAAAATATTTAAACACTACCTATATTTATTTTAAAATACCCGGTATATTGTACAAGTATAAAGAAATATGTTTATTATTAAAGGAAAAGTAATTATTATATTCAATTTTATCAATAATACAAATAATGGGGATGGTAGATTAGCTGAATTATTTTGTAGTATAGTGCCAATACTCTTAAATAAAGATGTACTATTTTATTGATATGCCAATTCTGGAAAATGTCGGAACAAGCAATTGTAAAGAAACTCTACTTCGTTTTGATATAACATAATTCAGAAGACGCTTAACACCACAGCATCTTTAAATAATAAAACTGGAACAAGTTTAAATGGCTGCAGCCTGCAAGTAATGGAACTAAAGAAGATTTATTCGCGCGAGTTCAGATAGCTGTAGTGCACTAAACATTGTCTCTGTCAGAAATATAAGAAACAGCTAGTCTTACATATGAGTTGATATTTACCGCGCAATACACAACTTTTACACAATACACATGTACAAATTAATACTCAAATGCAGGTGACTTGTTTTTGGAACTTAGTTCCTTAACGCGTGTAGCGGTAGGAGTTAACAAATAGAAAATGTAATGCGTAACGAAACAAGTGTAATTAATTGGCTGCTATTTGCAATGACAAATATAAAATACGAGTAACGAAAAAAGCGTTATCAAATTGGTTGCTTTGGCAATGAATGTAAATACATTCAAGAAACAAGTGTTTGGGTTCATCAATTTAAACTAATATTTAACAGACGATCGGTTCCGTCCGGCTTAGTTCAGGTATTATCAAATTCCTTCTATAAACATAACATGTTGGTTCATCAGTCTGGGCCTAACCTAAAATTATTGTGTGTATGTTTTATTTATTTTACCTGTTTTAACGGCAACATACATACACAAATTTTAGGTTACCCCTAGACTTAAAATTACTTTATAGGCCTAACCTAAAATTATTGCATGTATGTTGTCGTTAAGGCAGGTGAAATAAATAAAACATACGCACAATAATTTTAGGTTAGGCCCAGACTGATGAACCAACATTTTATGTTTAGTGAATGTATTTACAATGAATTGACATTTAACTGTGTACACCATTTTAGCTATGCTGTTATAATGAATTTTAAACTTTTATTATAATAACATTAAACGTATGGAAACAGTAAATATTTGTTTAAAAACAAACTAATAATAAACGGCAGTTGAAAGATTAAAATTATGTGTTTATGTTGCCGTTAAGGCTAGTCAAATAATTGAAGAAAAGGCGTGATGAACTTCGTTCCTGACGGGGGTCCCACGACCGCACACATTGACTTTTTTTATGAATTGTTTCATAGCTTATTATTTCTTAACCACTTAAAGAAACGCAGTTAAACAATTTATACATTTATCTGTACAGTGTTGTCAGTACTTTGGACAACACGTTTTTTTAAATTAAATATTACTAACTTAAAAAGAATCGAATGCAAGTTTTGTGAGTTATTGTGAAATATTTGTGTTTTAACGTTATAAAATGTTTAATTTTTATACCACATATTTATTTTTAGAAGTACCCTACTTCATAAATTATAAAGATAAAAATTATACTTTTGTTTTTTAACTAATTTGTTGACATTGGGTTTGATGTAGCTGTTTTATTAGAGGATAGCTCCAAAAATATATTTATTTTTCTCAATAGAAGTTTAAATTTGGTTTAAAAAATCTCGAGAGCAAAACGAAGAACGTTAGGGTTGATTTAACATTGCTCTTGGTCATGGGGTTTTACTTCGTTTAACTTCGCCTTTATTTTATGATTTTTTAAGTGAAACTTCTTTAGGCGAGGTAGGGAAAACTTGCCTGGATCAGACGAAAAGTGAAACACTTCCCCTTCTACGACTTCAACCGCCAGTTCAAAAGGAAAGCGTCTGAGAATCGTTTGGCATGCAAGCGCAGTAAGAGAAAAGAGGGGGAGGGAGAGAGTGAGAGAGAGAAAGAATCATTTTTGCTCTCTCCGTAGTCAATGTGCATGTGTTGCGTGAACTGTGTTAATACGTAGCATAGGGAACCAGTAGACGCTTGCGTAGAACCAGTAGATTTAGAAATTTAAAACAATTATTTTTGTTCCTAACTTTTATTTAGAGTGTTTTTCAAGAGTAGACCTGAGAGCATTGCTGGTTTCTTAACCTTCATTATAACTAATATTATAATACATACGAAATAACTTGATTTGGACATTTAACATTATTTAGGCCTACCATCTAAGCTTTGAGATTATTATTAATCCTAACCTTTATTGTAAAGAAATCATAAGAAATTTATATAGAGGGATCCAACGGGGTTGGCGTGCGGAGCACTCAGGGGTATTCCATAGTACAAAATAAAATATTTGTACTGATCTTACTCAAGTATGAAGAATTTTCCAAATTTATAATTATTTTAAACTGTATATCATTACTAACTGTTTTGTTAAAATGTCGACATCTGGGAACAAAACCAAGAGGTAATTTACAAAATTTGTTTATTTTTATGGTCTAAATCGTTTTACTTCATAAAGTAAGCCAAAATGTTTACCCGGTCATGTTAAATTATGTACAATAGACCCATTTTATCCAAACAGAATGGGATTCATGGTATGGACAAATTTTAACCTAGGTTAATTACACGGGAAATAATTCAACATTTTATTGGTTTGTTGTTTTATAAATTGTAAATGTATACTCAGGTTGGTTATCACGGGATACCAGTGACAACTTATATATTGTAGACACCCCTTCAATTAGTGAAGGTCAAGTTAGTTACCAACGGTTAATACTTAATCTTAAACTCATTTCACGAGTATGAACAATTCCAAAACTCTGACATTATAAAATCATTAAATCATTAAAAAAAACAGGCAGACGTGGGACTGCCATCAGAAGTGAAAACTTGTTAGCTTTATATAGTAAACTTTATTTTCGGGTTATAAAGAATAAGTTTGTTTTATTAATGTTGTAATGGACCCTTAAATAATTTGGAAGATGCGACGGAGTTTAAATATTTTCGGATATGCGACGGAGCCTTAAATAAATGCGGGGATCCGATAGAGCTTTAAAATTGCAGAGATGCGATGAAGCCTTAAATAATTGTGCAGATCCGATAGACCTTTAAAATTGAAGAGATGCGACAGAGCCTTAAATAATTGTGGAGATCCGATATAACTTTAAAGTTGTGGAGATGTGGTGGAGCCTTATATAGTTGTGGAGATCCGATAGAGCTTTAAAATTGCGGAAGTGCGATAGTGCCTTAAATAATTATGGACATCCGATATAGCTTTAAAATTGCGGAGATGTGGTGGAGAATTAAACAATTTTGGAGATCCGATAGAGGTTTAAAATTGCGGAGATGCGATAGAGCCTTAAATAATTTTACTGCAGATATGCGACGGAGCCTTAAGGGGATTGTCTACTGAAAAATAAAAATCTCTATTTCTTTAAACTTCTTAGTTTTTACGTTTTATATGATAACTAGGTTTAAAATTTTACAAATTTATGTATTTTTACAGAAAATATAAGAGTTTTTTCAAATTGATATTCCTTGGGAACCATAAGTCCAATCTTGTTGTTCTTAGTCTCAAATTGTAGATAATAATGAGGAATAAAAACTCTTGTGATATCATAGTTATATAGGCCAACTAAAAATAAAATGATGCACAAATTTTGTTTTTAAATTTGAAAAAATCCATTTTCTGTTTTATTTTATTAAAAAAAATTAGGTTACTTATAACCACAAAATGACATGGAGATTTAGTATGTACGTCTAAAATAAACCACCAAAATTTTCATCCTTATATCTTTAGCCGTTCTTTTGGAATATCGAATTTTGTACCTGAAAAACAAGAAAAACTCAGCGGGAAACGGCTCTTTGAAGTAAACATTTTTTGTCTCTTGAAAGTTTTTCTAAAAACTCTTCCTTTTCGATATATTAGCAACTTTATGTCGATTTGTTTCAACATGTTTAGGGCCGCCAATTTGTTTTGGGTGGTCCAATTATTATTTTCTTCATGTCATTTTCCTAGTCTTAAATAAATATCTTTAAAATGAGGTATCACATGACCATACTTCCCATTTAAAAGTTTTGAGTTACCCCCAAAATACCCCATTTTTAGGGAACACTCAAAATTTCCGATTGCTTCAAAAGATACTTTGGGCTAAGTTAGTATCGTTCCCCAAAGGATATTTGTTTGTTTTAACAAACACAAAAGTTAAATTGGGGGGTGGGAATTTTAAGACACCTGGTATAAGATGAATCAGAAATTAACTCTAATGTGTTTTTTGTGTTCAAATAAGAATAAGGGTTTAAATAATGTTAAAAAAATATTTGAAAAAAAATTAAAATTGACCATTTTCAGTAGACAATCCCCTTAAATAACTGCGGGGCTGCGACTGCCTCTTAAATATTTTAGGAGATGCGACGGAAACTTAAAAATAGTGTGTCCGTGCGATGACGATGACGGTGACGCAAGTTCAATCATTTTTCTCCATGCAAAAAAGTGCCCAACGCGCCTAAAGAAGTTTTCACTTCAACGAAAAAGATTAATAAATGTAAAAAAATAGGTAAGAGCCTCAGCCAGTAGGGATGATAAATCAACCCCTTTGTCGAGTGAAATCAGGTCTGAAGTGGTTGTAAAGGCAGTCTGTGTCTGACGTTGGAAGATGAAGTGTTAAAACAACTGATAATTGATTTTCCGTGTATTTCTCCTATTCTAACAGTTGGTGATTATTTCGATTTAGGAAATAAATATGAGCTTGTGTTCAGAAAGTTAGTTTATACCTACAAATTGTATTGAATAAATGTACGCGTATGAATAACATAGTCTTTAAGAATGTTGTAACACAAAAAATGTTTTGTAAAACACTGACGTTTTACTCATGTTTTGTTCAAAACATTTTCAGTTTGTAATAAATAATTTAAATTTGGGAAGTAAAAATATACAATTTCGAACTTCTGTTCAGTATACTTTGGTTTTTAAGCCAAACTGAACATTTCATTTTTAAACTAATTTAAAACTTTTATATTAACCCTCAACTATTATCAAAAAATATTGTCGTTTCAAAAATGACCCAAGATCTGTAAAAATTACCAAAATCCTACAAAAAAAATTATCGAAAACTTTAGTCGACTTCTATAAAAGCGAGTGTACGTACGAGCGTACGTGGAGTAAAATTTACAGAAGAACTAAATATTCGTTTAACTTAATAATATAACAGCTGATTTCACCCATCATCTGTAGTACGCAAACAAAACGTAGTGTCAGGGTTGTTGGTAAATACCAGCAACCGATAAGAACTTATAAAAAAATATTAAAATAATAATTATTAAGAAATAAATTTACAAAAGAACACAAACTAAATTAGAATTCAATTCATCGTTCAGCGGAAGCCTGAAACGGATGTC
Organism: Philaenus spumarius; assembly: GCA_018207615.1. Lineage (NCBI taxonomy): Eukaryota > Metazoa > Arthropoda > Insecta > Hemiptera > Aphrophoridae > Philaenus > Philaenus spumarius. The sequence goes on along the minus strand of JAGFPH010000259.1, from coordinate 368,886 downwards.
CAGTATTAGGTTACAAACTCAAGGCAGCATACGCCAGCATTTCCACGCACGTAGGCCAAATCTGTAACCGCATTAAATAATGTCAAATTTACGAAAATCGTTAGCCAATCATAAGGAACCAATATTTAAACGAACCAACCAGAAATAGTCAAGTACACACGCAAAAAAGAAGTGGGAAAGGAACACGTGAAAAAAGTGGTCTATCACACAATGGCCATCAAGAAGTAAACATCAAGTCATTTACATTCAGTATAAATCAATTAAACAAGTCTAGTAAAAATATCCATCAAGAAGTGAACATCTAGTGATCTACATTCTGTAATAATCACTTAACAAATATGATTCCTGGAAAGTATCCAAAACGTGAAAGTGTCGGGCGGTATATTAGTGCGCGGTAAAAGTGCGGCGACCAAAGTTTAATAAAATATCAGAATTAATTTAATTAAGTGAGTGTGAGAGAGAGGAGAGGAGAAATGTTCAAAAAAATTAAGTAGTTTTAATATCTTTTAATTGTAAGACAGATCTCGGGGTGTAACAATATTCAAATTGAAACACGAATCATATATCAGCATTTTAATCTTAGAACTACATTAGCTTAAGATGTACTGTATTTAGTTTTATTGGGACTGAACCATAAGGGTTAGCTGCCAGACCTTGAGTCGTTAGGCAATCGTGGATGGTCCACAATTTAACAGTAAAGATTTAAACCATATTTTATTGACACATAATTACGCTATAAATGATAATTTGATGTATTACATAAATTCACTATTTTAATTGTTACAAATTGATTTGTTTAGTTAGCGTGGAGGGTATATTTTATTGTTTAAATAATGTCTACGATTGTTATTTGTAATGGGATTTTAATTGTTGTAAATTTGAATTATTGAAAGATGTGAGTGACATTTTGTTCACTTATTAATATATTCACTGATAGTTAAAATGCTTAAAGAATTTGGATTAATATATTTGTATTTTCTAAACTCAAACGTCTCTGTAATTATTTACACCTAATACTTTGGAGTACCTCTAGAGCCTAGCGAAATTTTGATTCTTGACGGGAATCTGGTGGACGCCCCCAAACTGTTGAAGAACCAATGAAAAGGTATATGTTTTATTAGATGTAGATGACTTGATGTTTACTTCTTGATGGCCATTGTGTGATAGACCACTTTTTTCACGTGTTCCTTTAACACTTCTTTTTTGCGTGTGTACTTGACTATTTCTGGTTGGTTCGTTTAAATATTGGTTCCTTATGATTGGCTAACGATTTTGGTAAATTTGACATTATTTTATGCGGTTACAGATTTGGCCTACGTGCGTGGAAATGCTGGCGTATGCTGCCTTGAGTTTGTAACCTAATACTGGACATCCGTTTCAGGCTTCCGCTGTACGATGAATTGAATTCTAATTTAGTTTGTGTTCTTTTGTAAATTTATTTCTTAATAATAATTATTTTAATATTTGTTTATAAGTTCTTATCGGTTGCTGGTATTTACCAACAACCCTGACTGTAGCGTAGATTATACTTTGGGGTTATGTTTACAACTTCAATCAATAATATAGCCTATAATATTAATAACTTCTAAATCATTTAATCTATCAATATGAAATAAAAGGCAATTAAAAGATAATATGATTATATTTCTTTAATATCCTATTACTTTAAATGAGCAATTCTTGTATCTATTTTTGTTTCTATCTTTGTATCTACCTTTGAATCTTTCGCGGATCTCGAAAACGGCTCTAACGAATTCAAAGAAATTTTGTATTTGGGTATAGAGTTTTGATTTTTAAGTACACCCATGTAGTTGTATTTCGTGTAAAAACGAAATCTTTTGAGAAAATCTAATTTAAAAGTTGAAAAATTTTAACATAGGGTTACATGAGTTGCCATGTTGGTTACAAAATAACAACGAAATAGTAAATCAGCTGTTTATAAACAAGCCAATTTATACTGTTTTATCAGCTGTTCATTGGATAGTTTTTAATTACTGTTAAAAAAACTAGCTAATTTACACTGTTTTAGCACGTTGGAATTAGAATAAATTGGGCATGATTTAACAATTTATTTTGTAAAAAAAAAGGTAAACTTGGCAAAGATTGATAAATTCTAATAGTCAATTTTGTAATATAGGCTTGGCTCATTTCTGAAATATAGTATTGTTAATCCTGCAATAATTTTTACTATATTTAGTCCTGGATTCAAAACTTTAGTTGACAGAAGATAGTAGAACTAGGACTAAAATCGTAATGAAAGCCTCTTACGTTTCTAAATCATGTATTTCAGGTTATAATTAATCTTGTAATTATTGTTAATTAATATATTTAAGCCAGGTTTCATAATTTTACAAACCTATGTACAAACGAGCCAAAGAATTTTCCAACTGCGAGCGGAGCGAAGCAGCCATCTGAGGCCGAAGGCCGAGGCGGGGTTGGGGCGCGAAGCGTCCAGGGGCAGGTCCCCTAGTATATAATAATGTACATAAACACAAAATCTTAAGAAATATTCCTACAATTTTATAGTCCTTATAGTTGTACACATTTACCGAGTTAAAAATCCCCGTCTGCATAGTTAGGTAGGCCTAGATAAAGTGTGTTGTTTAAACAGTATTTTGTATAACTGATGTATTTCTGATGTGTATGTAATTACTACCTCTGTGATTTTTCACGGTGATTTACTAGTAATAATAATATATTCTTTATTTACATTTCTTCAAAATTACAACGTTTCATAACATATAGACCTGCATGTCTTGCAGCCGTCTGCTAGGTTGGCAACAACTGTCATTTGATAGAAGCAGAACTATAAACTTACTCTAACTTAGACAATCAAAAATCATCAACACAAACATAAGTATAAGTTTTAACAAAAATCAGAACAAAAATTTAATTATTAATAACAAAGATCAGCATAATATACAAATATTTTCAAAAGTTAAATTATTTTATAAACGTCCATCTGTAATGCCATGATTTTTTAAGATATTTACACAAGACACCCCAATCCCAATCCTGACCATTCATAAAGTCCTTGAACTCTGACAAAGATAACCTTTCTTTACCCAGATAAGATTGTCTATATTGAACCAGTATCGGGCATTCTGGCACAAAATGGTAAACATATTCATTAACCCCCATATTGCACAACGAAGTCGTCTATGAAGGAAGTATCTTATTTTGCTCCGTGAAGTTATTAATTTAAAACGATTTTAATTAATTTTGCTCGTATTTGTTGGTATGAAAGGACACACTTAAATAACCCTGTAGTCGGTTGTAATATACAGATTAGAGGAAAATTTAAAAACTTTAATGGTTTTATCAATTTCCTTTCCTTCCCCTTTTGTAAATAGAAGCATTTTATTGGTATACATTTAAAAATAAACGCTTTCTTCTTAACATCTCTTTAATACCACAAATTCATTGTTCTTTAACTCATGGATTACAACAAATTAAACAAAAACTAAATTACATAATTTTCTGTCCTACTAGGCCTATAGTAACACTAAAAAGATTTTAATCAATATCTACCCACAGGTACATGTAAAACCCTCTAGTAAAGTGGGGTATTTCATCGTCCATTTACTCTTTCTGACATTCATCACATATGACACTAAGCTTGCTGGGTTCTTACAGTTTTTGATTTACAACCCAATATCAATTGGTAGTAAGGTTTTCATCCATATGTTATTCGAAACAGATATACAAAAAAATATTTAATAGAAATAAAACATACGAAAAATATTAAAACCTACGTAAATATTGACAACTAGAGGAAACCCCTACTATTGGAACCTTCTATACACATAATCATATTATCTTTGCTTCATAATAAAGGTGTGGATTAATAATAACCCCAAAAATAAGATGGTAGTAAATAATGTTAAATGTTCAAATAAAATTAGTAAATAACAGCCGTTTTATAATAAAGGTTAAAAGAACCAGCCAGGCTCAAGTCTACACTTTAATAAAAAACTAAGCTAAACGTTAGAAATACAAATAATTGCTTCAAAGATTGAAATCAGCTGTTAATGGAAACATTGGAGCAAACAGCTGTTTTATCAGTTACTTTATTCAATTGTTTGATATGGTAATAAATGCAAATACATGTGTTGGTTCATCAGTCAAGGCATAACCTAAAATTTTTTTCCCGAGTAAATTTGCAAATGCAGAAATCAAAAATGTTTTTCTCAATAGGAATTATAGCATGCATTGCTCAGGGATAGTGTAGCTTTTTATTAGTAAAATAATTTTTTCAATCGGTTCAGTAGTTCCAAAGATTATGCCCGGTCAATCGGTTCAGAGATTATGCCCTACATACAACTAAACGAACAAATTTTACATCTTTATAATATTATTATAGATAAAGCTGTGACCCCAGACCATTTGCATACAGAAATTAAATATATAACGAGAAACTATCACATGTACCGTATGCCTCTCAAGGATAACTGAGATTAGGCAGAGAGACAGCTCACTACTGCAATTCTGCAGATCTGACCCCTAGTTAAGGGTTGACTGAACCCACGGTGGAATTTTGGGGTGGAATTAATTTCACGACCCATATTTTTACGTCTAACCGTCATAAAGTGAAGTCGTCGTCCCTTAACTTGCTGCAGCTATTAAAAGCTGGAAGGGAACACCTTGTGGAAGTGCCACGCCAAGTCTCCATCGGAACGTTAAGAAAGCCGACTACGTAGAGATCTTACTCCAAGGCGCCATGTTATGTAAGGGGTCCGTGACTATTCTGGGCTCCGGAGCAATCTATTCCTAGTGTAGCCAGAAAACGTACCACGGGTGTGTGCTCTCCAGGCGTTTCGTCGTCTGGGTGTCATCATTGTATTTGGATAACCTAATAGAATTCCGATCCAATGCAATATTTCGTTCCACTGGAAATTCGACGATAGAGGCGCTATTTATTGGGGAAACGACGGAAGCTGTGTGAAACACCAATGCTACCAATGATTTCTCCCTAGCGCTACCTCGCGGCTCGATCATGCACTATTTTCGCGACAATATTTTTTTCGGCGCACAGCCCCCGTATGCATGCAAGATCTATTTTATTATTATGATCTATGGTGTTATACATGTAGAGCATTGGATTCGTGCAGGCAGATGACGTGATGGTTTTAAATAGACTCCTCACACTCTTGAAACTGATTAAAGGTCGGTGATGAACCAGACTGGTCTAACCACTTGTGTGGTAAACGTAGGAACTTTATGACTTTTACTCACCATCCGTAAAAACAAGCATTGACCGTATATTTTTTAAATGGTTCTAGGTGTAACAGCAGCTTATGTGAAACAAATATGTAGTGATGAAGATTTGTGAAGGTTAACAGGTATCTGATGTCCATCCTAAAGTGACAAAAATCCACATCAGCTAGGCCGATGCCTGTGTAGATGTGCCTCCAGGTAGTCATTTCTCGTGGTCGTGCGAAAACGGCCGTTGATCCCTCCCGGTTTCTTAGAATCAGCCCTTCAGTGGCTAGTTCCACAGTAGATGATGTTGACAGTTATCCATTTTTGAGCTGCTCTAAGCGTCTCAGGTGTTATCGGTTGTTCAGAGTGCTCCTGTTTTGCTAAGTTATCGGATTTTCATTGGCTTGGGATCCATCGGAGGCGAACAACCTAGCCTGCTTTGATCAATTCTGTCAGCTTGGCTTCGATTCAATGAATGGTGCGGAGACAGTCAGTATTGTTGGGAATTAAGAAGGAATAAGACTTGGCTGATATCCAGATTAAGTTGCATTGTGTTTACAAAAGTAGACGTGTTCAAAGCCTTCCAAAACGAAACACTAAATAGTGCGTGGAGTATGCAGGTTATATTGAGCTCAGGAATTAACGAGGAAATTCTTATCTAATCAAGTACTGATACAGAAAACATTGTTTAATTTACTGGTGACGCTAATAATGGCCCCTGCCGTATCTCGGAGAGGCTCAGTAACATAATTCAAGATACAGATGCTCCTGACATACCAAAGGTTGAGACAATACCAGTGATATTAAAATGCTTAATACATTATTTCGTTCTAAACGTTTTGAAAGCAAATCTAACGCGATGGTAATTTTAATTGTTTTATTTTGATATAAATGCGATTCATATTTTATGAGCATCATGTTCATCAACTTTCTCGTGACGTCAGTGCAAACTCCCGATAGCAAAGTTATAGTGGCAAATTGACAACACCGCCAACGTGCTGAGTGCTGATACGTGCACAGTTCATAAAGCCTCAGCCAAGTAGAAATCTATTTATATGGATTTCACACTCTGCTGGATACTTCCGCGGCAAATAAATTAAGTTTCCTTCTTTCTTGGAGAGGCTTATCGAGGCAATCCGCTTTGCTGCGGACACAGTAGGGTCTCTTCTTTTCTGTGTTGCTTAACACGTTCACTGCTAAGGACGCACATGTGAGCTAGACACTGCACACTATGAGAATCGGCCGACGCACAGTGCATTGCACGCCAATCCCCGTATTGGGAGTATTTTCTATAAACAATGCATTGCGTTCTTCGCACGCCAAAACCTACATTGGGAGTATTTTCAATGTACAGTGCATTGCGTGCTTCGCACGCCAACCCCAGTATTGGGAGTATTTTCAATACACAATGGATTGGGTGCTTCGCACGTCAACCCTCATATTGGGTGCTTCGCACGCCAACCCTCATATTGGGAGTGTTTTCAATACACAGTGCAATGCGTACTTTGCACGCCAAACCCCGTATTGGGAGTATTTTCGTTACAAAATGCATTGCGTGCTTCGCTCGACAACTTCCGTATTACTATTTTTAATATAGAGAGCAATATTTGAAAAATATGTGCTATGGACGCAAATGTGCGTCCGCTTTAAAATATTAGTTATTATTAGTAATAAACTAAAAAATAAAGTAATTTCTACTCCTTTATGCTATAAATATAAAAAAATATCTGACCCGTACGGCGTTGCCCGTGGTGGTTGGTATTTTCAGTCTTTTTAACGTAATTGTATTATTTTTAAGTGTTCAGTCAGTGAGTGGTATTTGGCTTTTATATATATAGATCTTAAATACTAAAAGCACTATTGTCATAATAATAAAAGTTCTGAAATTATGATTTTAGTAAATTTGATCACCCTAAACCCCTAATAAAATTTCGAAATTTTTCATACCCTTTCTTAGTGAGCACCTATGACCCTAGAGGGAGCTACTTACCAAATTTCATTACAATCCGTTCGGTAGTTTTGAAGAAATCGTGATTTAATAAATTTGATCCCCCCAAATACCCCCTAAAATTTCGAATTTGTTTAAACCCTTTCTTAGCGAGCGAATATGGCCGTAGAGGAAGCTACATACCAAATTTCATTTCAATCCGTTCCGTAGCTTTTGAGAAATCGTGATGAGTGTGTGAGTAGTATTTCGCTTTTATATATATAGAGATAAAAGGTCAGCTCAGCTCCTAGCATAAGTAGTACGAAATTTGCATAGCAGTGAACGTGTTAAGAGGGAGTTTTAAAAGAGAATCATTTTTAACTTTGACCATTGGTTCAAAATCATCAATTTATATTCAAGAAATCACCCTACAGTAGATCAGGTACAATGCATCTATTAATTTAAAGAAATTTATAAAAAACAAATTGTACTACTGAGGTGAGTTTTGCACGAGAGATTAATTTAAAGGTTAACAAATAACAAAATATTAACTAAGGTAATAAAATCAATTAAACTATAATTGCATTTATATATATATAAACCAACACACAATAATTTAGAATAGACAACATTTCCAATTAGTTGTCTGAAAATAGATCACTTCAATGGACCAGTGTATAATCCCATCCTAATAATTTAAATAGTTAATTAAACTAAATATACAATACGTTAATTAAATCTATACGCAATACATTTTCAATATTTTCTTTACAACGTTACAGTGTTCAAATAATTTAAACCAGCCAAACGCTATGTTGTTTGAACAAGATTCACATTATAGTCCATTAAAGAATTGAAACATTTTATTCTGTAACAATTGTTTGGGTCCTTGTATTGCTAAACCTTCAGGGGAACGCCATTATTTTACCAACTAATTAGGGAAAGAGGAACAAAATGTTAAATGAAATTGATAATAGCTAGTTTTCCTAGCTTACTTCCCACAATACATAAAAGTTAATATCAACCCTAAGGCCAATAATTCCCTATTCAAATGTTCGGCCCATAAATGCAGCGAGAATAAGAAAATTATAAAAGAAAAATCAAAGTCAACCCCATATTGGGAGTATTTTTAATACACAATGCATTGCGTGCTTCTCACGCCGAAAATTGTATTGGGATTATTTTCAATACACAATACATTGCGTGCTTCACACGCCAACCACCGTATTGGGAGTATTTTCAATACACAATGCATTGCGTGCTTCGCACGCCAACCCTCTTATTGGAAGTCTTTTCAATACACACTGAATTGCGTGCTTCGTACTCCAACCCCACGGTAGAATCCACCTCATGGCTTTGAACCGGGTACTTCTATGGTATTTTACGTTTTGATCGATTTTGGGAGAACCAAGCGAGCTATAAGGTCGCGTAAAAAAACAAAATGTGCAGAATAACATCCTACATTTATATTTGTGGAAAAAACTAAAAAAAAAAATCATTCTCGTTTAAAAAGTCTCTAAAAATAGCTACTTCCGGTCAAAAATCGTTCAACCAACAATTTGAGAAATAGGGCCATTCACGAAGATGCTGAATAGCTGCAAAATGGTTCGCACGCCATTCCCCCCCATATTGGGAGTATTTTCAATAGACTACACAATGCATTGCGTGCTTCTCACTCCAAGAACCGTATTGGGATTATTTTCAATACACAATGCATTGCGTGCTTCTCACGCCAACCCTCTTATTGAAAGTTTTTTTCAATACACACTGAATGCGTGCTTCGCACGCCAACCTCCGTCTTTGGACGACTTTCAATACACTTTGCATTGCGTGCTTCTCATGCCAATCCCCGTATTGGGAGAATTATCGATACACAGAGCACTGAGTGCTTCGCACGTCAATTTTGGGCCTATGTGCTATTTACGCACATGTGAGTCCGCTTTAAAATGTCAGTGATTATTATTTAGAAAGATTCAAGAATAAAAAATAACGTAATTTATACCAATTTAGGCTATAAATATAAAAAATAAAAGGTCAGCTCCTGGCATTGGAAATACGAAATTTTTGCGTAGCAGTGAACGTGTTAAAACTTACCTTTGGTTAGGTTCAAGAGTTTGTAATAATTAAAAGTATTAAATTTTTGGCGGAATTATTACCCCTGCGTGCTCTCTGTCATCCCAAATAAGGTGTTGCAAAACAACAATACAACTATATTAAAAGTAATAATACTAACAAATAAAACCAGTGATGTAACAAAAATCTGTTAAAAAATATGTAAAAAAAACAACATTTAAATAAAAAATATACACAATTTATATAATAAAATAATATTAAAGTCAATGCACACTATACAGAATAAAAAAACATAAAACCATGTAAATTCGCAAGCAATCGAAAACTGACAAAAATCTTCTGGCAATGAGTTATAAGAACTACTTCCTGACTCAGTGAAATATGTATTAGTAATAACGAAGCTCATAAAAACTTGCAGCAGCCAAATCCACGATGAACAGTGTGTGGCTAAAATTTAATAACAAATTTAAAAGTGCCTTTAGCATCAAAATGGACATGCTTTAATGCGGTACAAAGGGCGTTAATGTGCTACGAAGTCCAAGTGGGGGATACAAACAATATAAACCGGTGGAACAGTTGTTGCGTGTGTTTGTCAAACGATTACTGCAACTGCCAGAAAACACTCCAAATTATGTCTTGTTTTTATGTTTGGTTGAGACAAATTGTTTAATGCTACGTTTAGGGTGCGTACAACTTATGTGTTAAAAACTTTAAATTTGCCAGAAGAGAGGCTTCCAAACTTGTTAACAAAACAGGTCATCCAAATAAAGTTTTTTGGTGTAAAGAACGGATGCAGTTAGTAGTAGACGAACATGCGATAAGCTACAACACAGATCTATCAGGCGTAGATAAATGGAAGGAGCAGTTATTTACTTCAGCCGAAGCGATGCGAAGAAAGAACAAACAAAAGCATCTGCTCGCAGCTAAAACAGGTCGCTATCACAGTGTCTATAGAACTTTAAATTTGTACCTTGGGGATATGAGTTACTTTCAAAATTTTCATACATACTACCACCACAATTAAATGGGTTTTAAAATGCAGAGGGGAATCGTTACACCTAAATTTGGGTGGGGGGAGGGGATAAATTTAAACTGTCCCAGTTTAAAAGGTGTTGGACAAGGTTGTTTGAATAAACTTGAGCAGTCCCGAAAGGCATTTTAACAATATTTAAATGGTCATTATTGGGAAAGGTTAGCAAGATAATGTGAAGCAGTCTGGAAGTACAGGTGGAAGCTGATAAAAGAGTTTCATTACTAAAATAGTTTGTCTGAAAAATACACAGGAAGGACACACATCTTAGGCTACTTAGGTAAATGTAATGCATGGATTTGTATTTACTATAGTTATTAATGTATACGTTTTGTTTTGATGTTTATATTTATTTGTTTAAGTATTAAGTATAGTTTTGGCAGATGTCTGTCGATTAAGGGTCTGCTCCAGTAAACGAGAAATCAACCGGAAACTCAAAAGCTTCTCACTGTATACCTATCTAAACAGTGCAATTTCTTGCAGCTGAACGCTTTGACATTGCCTCATTTCAAACCATTTTATAAGTCTATCTTTTGTAATTGAGTATTGGAAAAAAAAAACTGAATATTCTTTATAAAATTTCGGATCCGGCTTGCAAATTATTTTTCATTATAAATTTTTTATTGTGTTAGGAAAAAAATTCAAACTTTGTACTTACTAAATGTCAGTTACATAACAAATCAAAAGCATTTAAAAAAATTTAAATTTCAAGACAGATGCGTATTGTGACTGTGCTTAAAATGAGACCTTGCAAACAATTTTATGATAAAAAGTAAACGAAATAAATGGTTTGAAATTTAACATTACTCTTATGGGATAAAAATACAAGATGGCCGCCACTACGGCAAACCCTTAAGGCTACGTTTGCTTTTTGTTAGGTTTCCATATTCTGTAATTTGTGACTGCGGTTGTGTGTGTGTGGGGGGGGGGGGGGTGTTGGCGCATGTATTGTTTGTAAAATGAAAAATGAATTACTATGGTAATTCAATACATTTATTTAATTATAGTAAAAATAACAATGTTATGAAATGTAAGATAATGGATGTCATCAACCTGGTTGTCGGTCAAAACGACCTGAGTTATTTAATGCTGGCATGCACAAGTGTTTGTATACTTTGGTTTTAAATACAGCATTGTTATTATTTTTATTGCTATTAATATTATTGTCATTATTATATTATCAATGAAGCTCATAATATAGAATTAACATTAAACTGAAAACAAAAATTTTCATCGGATAGCGAAGCGTTCCACTAAGAAAAGAGTGATAAATAACAAGCCATTTTATAACTTTGAAAAAGTTTTAGAATGTTTTTTACAATATTTTGTACCCTGATCTTCACGTAAATACATAAATAACACAACAAAACGTGTTTTACGGATCACGATCGGTGCTCATTAACCGGTCCCTTTCCTATGAAAATTCGTTAATTCCGCTCAACTCACGTGAGCGGTTCAGCTGCGCGATCGAACTATTTACGCACACTTTTAGTTTTCAACAGATCGACTTTTTTATGTAAAACATGAGCTTTAAATAAACTAAATAATAGTTTCATAACGAAGTAATGTCATCTTAAGTTTTTAAATTATCTTCAAGTTCCAGAATAAACAACAATGTTTCAACAGAAGTAGATACTCTTGGGCAAGGTTTAAAAATAAACATCGGACTTATGAAACAAGAAAATAAACGAACAAATTTTGCTTTTACGGAAGAAAACCAACAGCCCACTGTGGCCGCACTCGAGAACTGCTGAAGCAGGCCTGCATGTTTGCTCAGCCTTAATTAAACCCTCATTTTAATGAGCGGGTTGTCACTCATCCCGTTAACAAAGCGAGGGAACGGACAATAACTCTTCCCATGTAAGCACTGCGAGTTCTGAATTGTGAACGCTTGCACTTTGTGAGAAGAGTCCAAACTACGAAAATAGCTTAAATTCAACATTTTACGAAAACTCCTTTACATTCGTTTATTTCCGTTAACTTTCGTTCATTTTCGGTGAAGTAAATGCGTTTGTTTTCGTCAACGTTGGTTCATTTTCTGTGAAGTTCGTCAGTTTACTTTCTATATTTATTTATCGTATTTACCTTTTAGGGCTGTTAAAATAATCCTATTTGAATGCTATTAGCTACGGCCGTTTCGTCTACACAGAGACATCATCAGGTTTTGCTCTCGTCAAGAATACAAACTTCACACAATAAACACATAAACACAATACACATTTAAAAAATACTAAAGTCACTGATTTTACTAAAACAGTTTTAATAAATATAATTGTATCGTCCGCGTGCATCCTACTAGTTTGTCTTTATTCAGTTGACTCTCTCAGTTGTCTCTGTGCAGATTAAACGGCCGTAGCTAATAACATTCAAATATTATTATTAAAACAGACCTAAAAAGTAAATACAATAAATATATTTAGAATAATAATCCAGAGGCTTAAAATAAAATAAATATTTACTTTCGTTAACATTCCGTAATTTTCTGTAAAGTTTATTTGTGTATTTGGATCAGAAACACATCATTTATACAAAAAAAATATTTAAAAACAACATACTTTATCTAGGCCTACCTAACTATGCTGACGGGGATTTGTGTAAATGTGTGCAATTATAAGGATTATAAACTGTAGTAATATTTGTTAAAATATTGTATTTATGTACATTATTATACATCCTATTACTTTAAATGAGCAGTACTTGTATCTATCTTTGTATCTGTCGCAGATTTCGAAAACGGCTCTAACGAATTCAAAGAAATTTAGTATTTAGGTGTAGTTTTGATTTTTAAGTACACCCATATAGTTGTATTTCGTGTAAAATTTTTTTAGAAGTACCAATTTAAAAGTTGAAAATTTTTAACATAGGGTCTTATGGGTTGCCATGTTGGTTACAAAATAACAACGAAATAGTAAATAAAGCGATCATAACAGCTGTTTATAGACAAGCCAATTTATACTGTTTTAGCACGTTGGAAATAGAGTGGAATAGAACTGAGATTATCCAAAATCAGCTGTTCATTGGGTAGTTTTTAATTACTGTTAAAAAAACAAGCTAATTTATACTGTTTTAGCAAGTTGTAATTATAATAAATTGGGCCTGATTTATAATTTATTTTATCGAAAAAAAAGGTAAACTTTTCAAAGATGGATAAATTCAAATAGTCAATTTTATAATATATGCCTGGCTCATTTCTGAAACACAGTATTGAGGTTATGTTAATCCTGCAATAATGTTTACAATATTATTTCAAATTTTCAATATTATTTATTATTAATAATATTAAATATTATCAATAATATTTACTATATTATTTACTGCCTGGTTTCAAAACTTTAGTTGACAGAAGATAGTAGAAGTAGGACTAAAATCGTAATGAAAGCCTCTCACGTTTCTAAAGCATGTATTTGAGGTTATAATTAATCTTGCAATTACTGTTAATATATTTAAGCCTGGTTTCATAATTTTATTTGACAGAAGATTAGCGAGATTCTCTAGCAAATTTTTGCAACTGCTAGCGAAGCGAAGCAGCCATCCTGGGCCGGGGTTGGGACGCGAAGAAATATAAAAATATTACCTTTTAATTACTTCTTATTTCATATTGATAGATGAAATTATTTAGTAAATATTATTATTACAGTGAATAAATTAATAATGGAATATGTTTATGTTACATGAAGATATACCAATGTTTCCGAAGTTTAACGAATAGGTATTTCTTCTTCCAATATATATATAAACGAATATTTTTATGATAAAAGGTTGTTTCTGTATACAGTGTATAACCTCAAAGCAAATATTATAACGTATTATAACAAACATTAGTTCTATACTCATATTTAAAAAATCAACTTCTTAAGAAACTATAATGATTGAAGTTGTAAACATAACCCCAAAGTATAAATCCCACTGGATTCACACAAATTTATTTTCACAATTTTTAGCTTTTAAATAACATTTTTGCTAAATCTTTTTATTAGTGTGCAACAGTAATCCCATAAGAATCTACCTTCCAATTTTTACTTTCTCCACCCTATACGTAGTATATGGAGAAAGTATTGTTTTCGTCCAAATATTTGAATTTGAATTTTTAGTAGAATTATCTGTTTTGGTGGTCTCTGAACCCAAAAATATTTTTAGTGGAATTATTTGTTTTGGTGCTCCCTGAACCCAAAAAAGTGTTTTTTGGTGATGTCTGTGTCCGTGTGTCTGTAAGGATGTGTACAGAGCTGGAGACCATACCAACGGTCCGATTTTGATAAAATTCTGTATGTATGTGCATATTATCAAACTTTTAAGGGGTTTTATCCCTAAAAATGGCCAAAAAACGAGAAAGTCCAAATTTCTCAAAAACTGTTCTAACGATTTTGATACAATTTTGCTTATTTGTAGCCCTTAATGTACCCTACCATATGCAAAAAACAGCGTCTTTATAAAAATTCTCGTTTAGCTAATAATAATAAAAATAACTTATTTTTGGGTGTTTTTGGCCAAAAGGGGGTTGTTTTTCAAAAATTTTCAAAACCTCATTTCGTGCATCTATATAGGCCTAATTGACATGTTTGGTGCAAATTTGTTCGAAATCGATCTATTAGTTTTAATAATAATAATGATATTATAATATAATATGGATGTGTTACATGCATCTAATATTTTCCATGGTATGTCATTTTTGAAATTCTAAATAACCACCTCCTATGCTACTCTTGGGAAGGCATACAGTTTCAACTAGGAGAAAGTATGCCGCAGTTATCTGGTACCGTTTATTGTATTTTTATCCTTAGTAGTTTTGCTATTCGTATGGGTCAGGAAAACGCCGTTTCTATATATTTACTATGTGTTTTCTGCATTTCTTATTTATCTTCATATCCATCATTTTCAAACTATTCTAAGGCTAGTTTGTCTTGTAAGTATAAAATAAACTTAACTTCTGAAACGTTTACTACAGCGACATTTCAAAAATTTAAATTTCAAAGAAACTTTGCTTGTGTAAACCTCTCGTTCTAACGAAGCAAATTCTACTTTTGTAATAGGGTACATGAATTACGTAACCATAGCAACGGTGCTAAGTAAGATACAGGAAATGAATGCTCTTCATCTTTTGAAGGCAAGTAAAACTTTAATTGTAAAGAATTAGACGACGTTCACTTTGACTACGAGTTGAACAGGTTAAGTCTAGCATGATGTGATGTAAACAATGTTGATCTTGTACGGTAAACTTTGCCGGATAAGCTGCTTGGAAATATGTATTAAATGGTAAACAATAGTGAACATAAAAAACTAGCAGGCCTGATCCGGCTTTGCACAAATAGATAAATCAAAGTTAAATGTATATTAACAAAAAATATATATCAATAAATATATTAATTAAAAGACAAACACATTTTTTTGTAATTTCTACAAGTTTTCTTATTGTTGAATCTTTCCGACCAAGGATTCGCCCGTGACGGCATTGACGAGGCAGCTTTACAGTACAGACTAAAGAATATTAGAAAAACAAACGTGTTTAAACATAGAAAAGTTACTCATAAGTCACAACAAAGAAATAGGAAAGCGAGTGGAAGGGGGTGGGCGAGGAGTACGTATGGTCATAAGGTTGACAATGGGTTTAGTAAAGGTGAGTTGGACGAAAATTCTACCTGTTGAGAAATAATATATAAGGATACTTTCTCAACGTGTCTTATATCGTGAATACATTTTTTCCATTTTTATCTCTCTTCAAGGTTATGCATATCGTAGCTATTGTCTTTTCAAGTACAATTAGGTCTTATTTATGCAAGGATTTCTCGTGTACTCATAAAGCAATTAGGCGAAGAAAAAATCGTCGGAAATAGAACCAACAGCACGTCGCGGCCGCTCTTGAGAGCCGATGAAGTTCGTGTTTGCCCAGGTTTAATTATATTCCATTTTAATGAGATTGTTGTCCCTCATTCCGTTAATAAAGAACAATAGCACCGGCCATGTTCAATTTAATATTCCAGGCTTTGAAATTTAAAGTGGTTTATATTGCGGAAACTTGCAAGCAATGCTTAAGGTATGAAAAACTAATTTTTGGGCAATGACCGGTAACATTAAACTCCTCATTTTGTTGAGATACATTTTTATTAAATTCAATATCTATACAAAAATACCGTTTATATTTAACAAATATATCTGACCCTTTCACTAAGATTGGTTGTAAAAAGTGTAGGATCAAAGAATTTTGTACCGATAATATTTACAAGAAATATTTTATAAATTTACATCATAGATTTAGAGAATTTAGAGCAAAAATTTATTAAATTTACAAAAAAAATTTGAAAATAAACAACTATTATTTAGAAAATTTACATCAAAGACTTGGAGAATATACAACAGAGATGTAGACAATTTACAACATAGATTTAGAGAATTTACAACAAGGATTTAGGACGTTTACAACAAAGATTTAGAAAATGTACAACAAAGATTTAGAAAATTTAAAACTAAGATTTAGAAAATGTACAACAAAGTTTTAGGACGTTTACAACAAATATTTAGAAAATGTACAACAAAGATTT
>JAGFPH010000259.1:320073-352108 GCA_018207615.1 Philaenus spumarius | reverse complement strand
AGATTTAGAAAATGTGCAACAAAGATTTAGGACGTTTACAACAAAGATTTAGAAAATGTACAACAAAGATTTAGGAAATTTAAAACTAAGATTTAGAAAATGTGCAACAAAGATTTATAAAATTTACAACTAAGATTTAGAAAATGTACAACAAAGATTTAGGACGTTTACAACAAATATTTATAAATTGTACAACAAAGATTTAGACAATTTACAACAAAGATTTAGAGAATGTCCAACAAAGATTTAGGAAATTTAAAACTAAGATTTAGAAAATGCACAACAAAAAGATTTAGGAAATTTAAAACTAAGATTTAGAAAATGTACAACAAAGATTTAGGAAATTTTAAACTAAGATTTAGAAAATGTGCAACAAAGATTTATAAAATTTACAACAAAGATTTAGAGAATTTGTAACAAAGATTTAGAAAATTTACAAAAATTATTTAGAAAATATACAACAAAGATTTAGACAATTTACAACAAAGATTTATAAAATGTACTGTACATCAAAGATTTAGAAAATTTAAAACAAAGATTTAGAAAATGTACAACAAAGATTTAGATTATTTATTCCCATTATACTATCTTAAATTTATTTTTCATAATAATGCGGATCACCATGTGACGTGTATGGCGTACTTGCGACAAGTCGTCTAACGCGCGCAATAAGGGTTCAATTTGTGCCTTTACTAAATGTTTCTTTATATTGTAAATAGAAAAGCAGTAGTATCACCTACAATCACCGATATATTATTATGAGTACGACTGCTACCATGTAGCAGGTAAAAGTATAACCAAACAAACCTCCCCATACATTTTTGGTTCTTAGCACCGGCTCTTGTTAGAGCGCCCTGTAAAGTTTTTTTTTTAATTTAATGAATTTTTATTTTACATTGTTTAAGTTGTTCTTTCAGAAAAGGTAACCACGTTGGTCATATAGAGCGAAAGGTATTTCTGGAGATGCATGCTTATTCTACAAATATATTTCGTTTAAACTGGCAGGTGCGCCTTTGTGAGTAGTTCAATTGCCCAAATAGTTAATTAAAAGACAATATATATATACACTTAATTATGGAAATTCTCTTAATTCGACTCAGAGATTCAGCTGCCTGATAGAATTTGTTCTGCAATTTTTTGGCTGATCATTTTGTCCGCTTTTAAATATGAGGCTTTCATTAGTTTTCGTTTATAAAAGTTGTTTCTCCTAAGTATTATTTTGCCTCTTCCCAAATAAAAATGACTTTTGAGCAAAATATGTTCGACTATTTACAACTTATCTACGTTGCTTAAACGTTTTTACTTTTTATAATAACTTAATCTAATACTTTATTTTATTTTGTCTGCCAATACACTGCCGAATTTTAAACTGTAAACACAGATGTTAGTATTCCAAGTCCCCTTTGTTGGATTTCGTTTTGACGAGTTGTTGCTTAACAGTGTTTTGATTACCAAACGACGAAAGAATTTTATATTTTCCAGCTACGCGCCTTTCTTTCGCCATTAATTCCGGGACATAGTGGATTGTTGTAAACGCCACATGTTTATCTTTATTGTGTGTCTATTTTTATATTCATGTTTTTATTTACTTTTTAGTTTTCTTGACGTATCAGCTTTATAATTCCAGTTTTTATTTGTGTTCCTCTTTATATTTGTATGTTAGTCAACATGGGCCTAGTCTCTGGGTTTTTGTTTTATATTTAGTTTATAGATGTGTTAGTTTTCACTTGATAACGAGAGTCGATTTATTTTCTCGAAACGTCGTTATTTTATACACAAAAAAATTTATATATAAATGTATCATTTCCTTATACAAAAAATGATGGCTAACGGTCTGAACAAAACGTTGTAGAGAAATGACCAATCCATCTTCAGAATCTAATTTTTAAAGAAGAACCAGATCAATATTCAGTAAATCGTCCACCAGCACCTGAACTGATTAATGTAAGCACAAAATTATTTATGTGTCACAGCCTATGGGGATGATTCATAGATGGTGGTATGACAATATAGGCCTACACCATACAAATTGAACAGAAAATAATTTTACTGTTCTAAACATTATAATTTTAAAATAAACGACTGTTCTATTACTAATTTAACTGACATAAGCCAGTATTGCAGGTTTTTACAAAAGTAAAGACATAAAGTATTAAACATTTAAAGATTAGTTCACAATAATTTGAATAAAATTATATTTTAAATATCAATTGTAAAAACAAATTAAAATTTTATTTCACAAAATTAATTTATTTCTAAGGTTAATTTACATCATTGCCTTGTTCGACGTATTCGATGACTTAACTATTTACTTACCTAATTCTGTGACGTCACACTAATAGCAATGTATAATGTTACCACAGACAACTGATGTCAGCTGGTCGACTCACCTACAAAAACAAAAGATATTCTTGTATTAGCAATAATTCTTTCATTATTACAACATTTATGTATTCTATCAATATTCTGTACATATTTTAAGATTTTCTTTCAGAAATTAAATTTCTTCTTCTTTTATTTACAAGATTTAGCTTTACTACACTAATATTATAAAGTTATAAACATTTTTTGCTTGTTTGTATGCAAAATCTGTAGGTAATATCCGGAACTACATACAGAACAGATTGAAATAATAATAATAATAATAAAAACAGTTTTGCTAATAAAAAGCTACACTATCCCTGAATAACATAAGCTAATTAATTTTGATAAAAATATTTTTTTAATATTTCTTGCATGTATTTACATTCATTACCATAGAAACCAATTGAATAAAATAACAGATAAAACAGCTGTTTGGTCTATTATTTCCATTAGCACTAGATTTCAAACTTTGAATCGATTATTTGTATTTCTAACTTTTCGGTTAGGTAATTATTAAAGTGTAGACCTCCTAAGCCTTGCTGGTTCTTTTAACTTTTATTACAATTGCTGTTTAAAATATGCGAAATAAATTGATTTCGGGATTTCGGGTTATTATTAATACTACACCTTTATTATTATAAAGTAAACATAATATGATTATTTGGTATAAGGTTCCAACAGTGTTGGCGTGCGAGCAAGCAAGGATTTCCCCTAGTCTATAGGCCTATATGTATATAAAAGCGAAATACCACTCACTCACTCATCACGATTTCTCAAAAACTAATGAACGGATTGAAATGAAATTTGGTATGTAGTTTCCTCTAGGGCCTTAGGTGCTCACTAAGAAAGGGTTTGAAAAAATTCGAAATTTTAGGGAGGGTTTGGGGAATTAAAGTTATTAAAAAACGATTTCTTCAAAACTACAGAACGCATTGGAATGAAATTTGGTATGTAGCTTCCTCTAGGGCCATAGGTGCTTACTGAGAAAGGGTTTGAAAAATTAGAAAATTTAGGGGGGTTTGGGGTGTGAAAATTACTAAATCACAATTTCTCCATAATTACCGAACAAATTGGAATGAAATTTGGTATGTAGCTTCGTCTAGGGCCATAGGCGCTCACTGAGAAAGGGTTTCAAAAAAATTCGAAATTTTAGGGGGGTTTTGGGGATTAAAGTTATTAAATCACGATTTCTTCAAAACTACCGAACGGATTGGATTGAAATTTGGTATGTAGCTTCCTCTAGGGCCATAGGTGCTTACTAAGAAAGGGTTTGAAAAAATTCGAAATTTTAGGCGGGGTTTGGGGGGATCAAAGTTATTAAATCACGATTTCATCAAAACTAAGGAACGGATTGGAATTAATGTAGCTTCCTCTAGGGCTCACTAAGAAAGGGTATGGCATATTTCGAAATTTTAGGAGGGGTTTGGGGGGATCAAAGTTACTAAAATCATAATTTCAGATCTTCTATTATTATGACAATAGTGCTTTTATTATTTAAGATCTATATATAAAAGCCAAATACCACTCACTGACCGAACACTTAAAAAGACTACAATTACGTTAAAAATACTGAAAATACCAACTACCACGGGCAACGCCGTACGGGTCAGCTAGTCATTTATAAATTAAGAATTGTTAAACCATTAAAAGTACACTCATTTTCATCCGTTAGGTTAAAGTCATAAATAGTGTTAAACAATTATTATTTAAACATCAAATAAAGCGTACAGAATACACTGTCAAAGTACTTTAGTTATTGAATTTTTTATGGAATATTTTTAGTACACGTGGAAATTGTAAACGCCCTCAAGGGTGGAGAATATTGGATTTTAAATGGCTTGGGAATATTGGGGATGGATTTACTTCCCTCCATAGCTGCGGAATTGTAGGTTTAAAATGTCATTTCGTAGAGTGAAGGATTATTAGTAGATAGAGGGATAGAGTCGGTAGAAAAATAAGTTGATGCGTTTAAGTATAATATGTGTATCAATGGAAACCAAATATTTATTTTAGGGTATTATGTGGTTCAAGATAACAATTAAACCAGCAAAAGAAACTTTAAAGTTGTACAGAAAAACAGAAAATAAATCCCTCTATGAAGTTTCAATTAAGTGGCACATATATACTTATTGTAAGTATATTAATAACAGTGAATGCTTCTAAGGAAACAGATATATACCAGAGGCCGAGCCAGGTATATATACGGTGTTTCCTTTTTTCATTTTTAACTCCTTAAATTAAATTAAAATTTCAGCCGGACCGTTTCTCTCAGTGTAAATTTTTTTCCAAAGCCAGTTTGTGGCTTAACCGTAAGTCGAATTTAAAAACTAATAGCATTTTGCCGGTAGCAAAATTGATTTTCAACAAAATTGCATTCTTGTTTTTTCCCGTATCTCTAACTGGCCGTAAACTTCAAACTTGTTACAAATCGTCCAAGTTTTTGTATTTTAACCGTGTTTTTATACGTTTATTCTAAACCAATTCAAAAGTGTTCCATAGCTTTTTTGTAGATAAAGGTTCAAATAATTCATAAATGCCAGTAAAAAATGATTGAAGTAAAATTAACAAAATCATTAGCTCAATAAACAAGCATGTTCAGTAACGAAAGGAAAAAGTTCAAATTTAGGCCTACATAAAAAGTAGTAAAACAATTTTGTAATTTTTTTCATAAATGTAAAAAAATCGTAATTTACTTCTAAATAGTAGGCCTATAAACTGTATAAATACTTCTAAACTGTATAAAAATATTTATCAATTTCAAATTTCATATTTAAAAAAAAACAGTTTTTATGTTCCTACTACAAGACTACTAACAAAACCAGGCCTATTTGAATAGTAATTTAAGAATACTATATCCTTTGCCAAAAAATATATATCCTTTGCCGAAAAATGAAATATTATTATAAGAAAGTGTAGAGAATAAATCAAAGAATTGAACTGTATACTTGTAAATTTTTACTCCATAATTTACAAGTATACAGTTCAATTTGACTTCGCTTTAACTCAATTACAAAATGAGATGAAACAAATGAAACCTCGCGCCAATAAAGGGTATACAAAAAAATGACCGTTTGACAGCGTGGGAAGTGTTGGTACATGGGTTGAAATCACTATCACGACGCTTTAACATCGTTTGTTTTCATTATTTCTATTATTGGAATATGATATGGAACTGTAAATACATTGTTCGGTTTTAGTTATTTAAGTATGTAAATATTTAATTCTATGTTTCCCCTCAATAACGCGATATTTTTAGCTACCTATCGCATTATTAACCGAAATAAAATACAATGCCTCCTAAAAGAAAATCTTTAGCAGTTAAAGCTAAAAAAAAGTAAGAAAAACGAGAACTAGAAGCCCCGCAATCACGGGAATTGTAAAATAATGTTTCACTGGCTAAACCTTCTGCTTGTACTTCCTTACTGGCAGGCTATTTTTAACCTAAGCTCGAAAACACTTTTTTTATTTCAACGAGCGAGGTCTACTGTTCACTACTAATATTCAGTTTAAACTTTATGTTGTAATATTAATTTTGCAAACCATGGAAGAACAGAACATTTTATTGAGCGGAGCGAGCGATGCTTTTATACTACACTCTGGCGTTTTATTTCCACACACTCCTCCTGAATGGCTGAAGTGATCCGCACGAAATTTGGTACGGTCATAGTAACCAACTATGGGAAGGTATAAATCTGAAATGGTCCAAATTGGACGTCAGGGATTTGCCCTACGGCCCTTTAAAGTTACAATGCTAATTTAATAGAATAAATAATTTATTTGGTTTATTTACTGTGTGTTGATTATACAGCTGTTAAAAGTATCATATTTAACTTCAGACTGTTACTATCAGCTGTTTGTAAATACAATAGTTTTATGTGCAAAATTGTTGTTTTGTTCAGTGCTCCAAGTCAGGTGCTCCAAAGTATTGATTAAAAAAATACTTGCTCCGCTCAATATTGCAAGCAGACAACTGCATTACATCTTATCTTCTAAAGCGAGAGATAATTGTTTGTCTGCTAAATGGATCTGGAATCTCCGTCTAAGGATTTTTGATTTTTTGATTTTATATTAGGCTTTTGGCCACGAGAAATCGATTGGAAATGGTCACCAGTCTGGGAAAATTCGTTTTCTACGTCTTTTTATTAAATTAAAAAGTGAAATTTGTCCATTTTAAACAATACAAAGCACAGCTGATGCAAATGTTTTCAATGCCATTACAATAATCATCTGCTTTCTTTTAAACTGAATATTTTATTAGAGGTAAGCCTAATGTTGTATCTATTTATAGTTACCATGGCAACGAATATATAATAAACATACCCTTTATTTAGTTGTTTAATGTTATAGGCCTAACCGAAATGATGATCACGGAAATTTGCAATAATAGTAGTTATTGACGTGAGCGAACTAGGCCCTAGGAATAAATCGATATTGAAATAATACTTTAATTTAGGCCTGACTTATTTCTGAGGCATAGCGTTAAGATTGTGGTTAATCCTTTAAACTGTATTTTTATTACAGGTAAGCCTAATGTTGTATATACCCTTTATTTAGTTGTTTAATGTTATAGGCCTAACCTCAAAACTCAATAATCCAATATTTATTATTGAAATCATAGCCCTGCTTATAATCGAGCTTTAGCTCGGTCTCCTGGTACTACCTAGTTTATTCGAAAGATATTTTCTGTTGCTAAAAATTTTTTTTACACGACATAGTGAAAATACTCATATGCGTTTTGTTTAATATTTATAACAAATGCTGATACAATCCTTTTGACAGCCAAAATGCAGTACAAATCACAACTGTGGGGTATATTATTCATACCCAAGCCACGCCCTGTCAGTGTTTTATATTCCGACACTGTGTTTTATCACACATGATGTACAAGTGCGTGACTGCGTGCACTTCCGTGGGCTGAATAAATCAAAACGAAATGATATGAAACTTCTCGCATTGTTATTCAGCTGGAGAAGGGAAATATAAAGGCATTACTATCTGTGTTGGTTCGGAGTAATGGTGGGGTGAAAATGTGTTCCTTGACGCGGGTTGCGGTAGGAGTTAACGAATAGAAAATGTAAAGCGTAACGAAAAAAGTGTTATTAATTGGTAGTTCTGGCAATGAAAAATATAAAATACGAGTAACGAAAAAGCGTTATCAAATTGGTTGCCATGGTAATGACAATAATTATAAAATACGAGTGACGAAAATATGTTATCAAATTGGTTGCTATGGCAATGAATGTACATATATTCACGAAACATGTGTTTCGGTTCATCAATTTAAATTACGAGACGATCGGTTCCGTCCGTCGTTGTTCGGATATTATTGTCAAGAGCTGACATTTTAGGTTAGGCCTAAAAAATAATTTTAAGTCTAGGCCTAACCTAAAGTTATTGTATGTTGTTTGTTGCCGTTAAGACAGGTAAAGTAAATTTAAAATACACACAATAATTTTAGGTTAGGCATAGACGGATGAAACAACATTTTATGTTTATTGAATGTATTCACAATGAATGGTCATTTAACCGTGTTTACCATTTTAGCTTTGATGTTATAATTAATTCTACACCTTTATTATAATAACACCATACGTATGAAAACAGTAAATGTCAGAATAAAAATCAAACTAATAATAAACGGCAATTAAAAGATTAAAATTATGTCTGTATGTAGCCGTTAAGGCTGGTCAGAGAAATGAAGAAAAGGCGGGATAAACTTCGTCCCTGACGGGGCTCCCACGACCGCACACTTAATTTTTTTAATTTTATATTTTAAAATCGTTGAGGTATAGTGGATTTTTAAATGTTTGAAGAATTGAATTCGTGGACAGTATGTAAAAGGTGTGCACAGCCTACTAGAACATAAAGAGAAGAAATATTTTAAGCACATTTATTTATAAGTTTCCCAACAAAATCAGAGTTTGAAAAATGCATTAACCGAAGCAAATCAAAATTCCACGGAACTTGTTCCATGCAGTGCTAGGGACGCAAGATGACCTAAATACTAAAGGCGTTAGTCTAGCTAGACCTCTACCCGTAATGTCGGTCAATATGACCACTAAGGTTCACGTTTACTCCAGTACGGGCGGTCGCGTCACCTTATCTTGTTGGATAACTGTGATGTTGTCAGTTATCTTTCTAATTTTCGAAGTGAAACTATTTTTAGGGGTGGTATTGCGCATTGGTCTGAATCAAGAGAAAAGTGAAACGCTTCTTACTTTTTTATATACAATTTGTTTCCTTTGTAACTTATATGCATTTGTTCTTAGTAACTTTTTTATATTTGTGTTTAGAACAAAACTTCTTATTTTAAAAGCACTGCATTATTTTTCATGCATACTATTTAAAATACCTATGCCTGGTTTTATAAATTTTATATGTAATCATTGTACATCCAAAAGTTAAGGAATACAATATTTATATTACTTTCACAACAAAATGTGAGCTGTACGTTTTAGATTAATAATTCCACAGATAAAGTTAAAACACATTTACTGCAAATTTACCATATTTCAGAATCTACTTCCTTCCACTAACTGGGCTTTCACAAACACAATGCATTTATTCACATTCACGTCTCACTGAAAAGTCCGACAACACTGTCCCAGCTGGACCATAAATATCAGGATATCTCTTGCTTAAGCCTAAGGCTGACGCAATATAGTGAAAGCCTTCCTTTCCCACATAACCAAACAAATAACTTTTCCTAAATTCGTGTTCTCTGACCAATCATTTATTTTGGTCTTTGATTGCCAAATTTTGTTGCTTTGGCCTCCATCTTTTTGCACTTTGCCTCCATTTTGCCCCCATTTTTAATGGTACAATGATTGTGCAATAATGTAACCGGCAAATTATAATTACTTTTACCATCGTCAACAATTTGAGTCAAAATTTGTTTTCAAAAAGTTTACTTTTAAGATAGCGAACGTTTAATATGATAACGGACGTTAAATATGTATATATGTTACCTGATCACTGACATCCAATATTTCGGGCTAAACCTTCATCCAACAACATTAGTTGCTCGTAATTCACTCATTAGTGAGACCGTCATAAACCATTGGTCACAAACACAATTTACAAAGCGCTAAGTGGTATAAACACATGTTGCCCGGGCGAATGTAAGTTGACTAGTTTGTGTTTTTATGTGTAACTAGCTGACCCGTACGGTGTTGCCAGTGGTGGTTGGTATTTTCGGTCTTTTTAACGTAACTGTATTCTTTTTAAGTGTTCAGTCAGTGAGTGGTATTTGTCTATACTAATATTATAAAGAGGTAAAGTTTGTTTGTTTGTTTGTTTGTTTGTTTGTATGTAGGGGGTAATCTCTGGCGCTACTGAACCGATTGAAAAAATAGTATTACTAATAAAAAGCTACACTATCCCTGAGTAACATAGGCTATAATTCATTTCGGTAAAAACCTTTTTTTATTTTAATATTTGTAAATTTAGTCGGAAAAAATCTTAGGTTAGGCCTGGAATGATAAACCAACACATGTATTTACATTTATTACCATAGCAACCAATTGAATAAAATAACAGATAATATAGATGTTTGCTTCAATATTTCCATTTACAGCTGATTTCAAAATTTGAAGCAATTATTTTTGTATTTCTAGCTTTTAGGGTAGGGTTTTAAAGTGTAGACCTGAGCTTTACTGGTTCTTTTAACTATTATTAACTACTGTTATAAAATATAAGAAATAATTTGGTTTGAACATTTAACATTATTTACCATCTTAGTTTTGAGGTTATTATTAATATTACACCTTTATTATAAATAAAACATAACATATGTTTTTAGAAATTTCCGTTGGGGGTTGGCGTGCGGAGCACGCAGGGGTCTCCCCTAGTCTTATATATATATAGATCTTAAATAATAAAAGCACTATTGTCATAATAATAGAAGATCTGAAATTATGATTTTAGTAACTTTGATCCCCCCAAACCCCTCCTAAAATTTCGAAATGTTTCATACCCTTTCTTAGTGAGCACCTATGGCCCTAGAGGAAGCTACATACCAAATTTCATTCCAATCCGTTCCTTAGTTTTGAAGAAATCGTAATTTAATAACTTTGATCCCTTAAACCCCCCCTAAAATTTCGAATTTTTTCAAACCCTTTCTTAGTAAGCACCTATGGCCCTAGAGGAAGCTACGTACCAAATTTCGTTTCAATCCGTTCGGTAGTTTTTGAGAAATCGTGATGAGTGAGTCAGTGAGTGAGTGAGTGAGTGGTAATTCGCTTTTATATATAAATTTATGTGACCGGATGATGCTGTAACCCGAAACCACGGTCATCCTAATGAACTCTTGTTATTGAACATTTGTTATCAAATTAATTTTTCAAGAGGGGCAAATATATAGTTTTGTCGCTTAATTCCTCTGCATTATGGTTTAAAAAAAAATACAATTGTGGGTTTTAAAGAGATATTTGTTAGTATAAACAATGATTTTTTAGTTTTGAGAGCGTTTTCATTGGTTCAGAACGTTTCCATGCACAAATATATTTCGCTCAGATAGGGTGTTTTTAAAACTTATACCTCTCTTATTAGCGAATTTCCATAGGAAAAATGAGCTATTGCAGTGGCCCTTATGGTAAGACCCAAGGTCGGGAGTAGCAAATGAGCACCGATCATGGTCCCCAGAACACGTTTTTGGGTGTCATAAAAAATCATATATATATATATATATATATGTATATGTATATGTGTTCGCACTCTAGCGGCCGCATTTTAAGTCCGATTTGGTTCAAATTTGGTACACATGTAGGTAGTCTACGTCGCTCAGACCAGTTCGTTAGACAAAAAAAATTTAACAACCGGAAGCACGTTTTTTGAATTTTTTTTTAGATTTTTAATACGAAAATGGTTTTTTAGAGTTTTTTCTACAATTATAAATATAGGATGTTATCACATTTTATTTTTTACACGACTTTATAGCTCGCTGGTTCCCCCAAAATTGATCAAAACGTAAATTGTCATAAAATTACCCGGTTCAAAGCCATTTGGTGGATTTCACCGTGTGGTTAGCGTGCGAAGCACGCAATGCATTGTTTATTAAAGATACTCCCAATGTGGGGGTTGGCTTGCGAAGCACGCAATGCACTGTGTATTGAAAATACTCCCAATATGCAGAATTGCTTGCGAAGCACGCAATGCTGTATGTATTGAAAATACTCCCAACATGCTGACTGGCGTACGAACCATTTTGCAGCTATTCAGCACCGTCGTGAATAGACCTATATTTCAAATAGTTGATTGAAACCCTAAAACATGTTGGCCTATAAACTTAATTTTGGAAATTTGCTCAATTCACGTCAGCGGTTCAGCTGCGTGGTCGAATTGTTTTTAAATGATTAGTCATAAAAAAAAAAACACAAAAAACAACACCAAGAACAAAAAAGTCTTAAAATAACTTTTAAAATCCTAAATTATAAAATATGGAGTGTTCCATAAGAAATTCGAAATTTACCCGCCTTTGGAAAACGGAGGCCAAATTATACCTATATATTTTTTTAATTTCTCAATAAACAAGGAAAGATTCCCCATTTAAAGTTTGTTATCAGATTTATAGTTTACAAGATAACAATGGTGCCCCATCTACACCTTGTATATATTCTAGATTCTTCATTTGAAAAATAGTACCTTGATTAATTTTAGCGTGTGTCAAAACATATTATTTTCGCGCTAAACGGGAGTTGTTACAACCTGCATAGAGACGATTGTATGACTGTTAAGCCCATATCGAGAAAAATTAAAATAAATTTGGAAATCTATAAATACGTATTAAGTGGAAATAAAATGTTGCTAGATTTTCTTGCGCACAAAGGAAATGCTTATCGCCGTAACTAACCGGTAGCGTTAACTGAGGGGTGCGTAAGATAAGTCGTTCATCACTGTAAGCAGATTGTATCGCAGGCGAGAAAATAAACCCCAAATACAAAGGCACGAAACTGCTGGAAGAGATAAAAATAAAACAGCGTTCCTGCAAGTTTAGTTACTTCTGTTTCATTGCTGTTTGATGAGTAGACTCTTAACACGTCCTAATAAACATTTTGTTAAGGTAAAGTTACAACCTTAATAAGAGCACTTCGAAGTTAAGGTGGAAATAAACACAAGACATGAGTATCTTTATTTGAAAACTAGGAAAAATACGCGCATGTTCCACACGCAGACTAGCGTCGTGCGTTATTTACCGTAATAGGGGAAATAATACTAATAATGCTTTGCAGACTAGGTTCAATATAACACCCTGTTATTTTTGTAACGAAAAACAATACGCATTTTAGTAGAGGACTGTGATATTTTTAGGTGTTATCCCCTAAAACCAGCCTACTAAATTTAGAAAGAAATATTTTTTTTTAAATTGACAACACTGAACTGAATTGGTATTGTTTAGTTAAAATTAAAGAAGAAGAAACATTTATTTCAAGTTTATCTATACTAATATTATAAAGAGATCAAATTTGTTTGTTTGTAAGGGGTAATGTCTGGAACTATTGAACCGATTGAAGAAATTGTTTTACTTATAAAAAGATACACTATCCCTGAGCAAAATAGTCTATAATTCATTGTGATAAAAACATTTTTTATTTCAACATTTGTGTAATTTATTCGGACAAAATTCTTAGGTTAGGCCTAGACTGATGAACCAACACATGTATTAACATAGCAATTAATTGAATAAAATAACGCTTGTAACTTTTAAACGGTTTGAGGTATTTTAATGATCTTGGATTTTTTATGTAAATAAGAGATCATATTTTAAGTGGTAATTAATTCATAGTTTAAAAAAAAACTAAATCATAAATAAAACACACCATAAAATTTTTAAATTAGGCCTACTAAAAAAATATTTCTGACAGAAGTCTAATATTTTAGGTATGAGTAAATACATCCTTTGTTTATATGTGTAGAAAAAATCATACAATTAGACCAAATACTTTTCGAGAAATATTCCTAAAACCGAAGGTATGTTTGTTCTACGTATGCCTTCAATCTGACGAATTACATACACGTAAGACACTTTTAAAACACACGTAATGATCTTGGACTTTTTAAGTACAGTTGTTTATCAACACTATTAAATTCATATTGATAAATAGTAGACTTTGTCTACACTAATGTTATAAAGAGGCAAAGATTTTTTTTGTTTGTTTGTTTATTTGTATGTAGGGGGTAATCTCTGGCACTACTGAACCAATTGAAAAAATAGTTTTACTAATATAAAGCTACACTATCCCTGGGTAACATAGGCTATAATTCATTTCGATAAAAACCTTTAAACCTTTTATTTCGATATTTGTAAATTTAATCGGAAAAAAATTCTTACTTTAGGTCTAGAATTATAACCCACACATGTATTTACATTTATTACCATAGCAACCAATTAAATAAAATAACAGATAATATAGCCGTTTGCTCCAATATATCCATTAACAGCTGATTTCAAAATTTGAAGCAATTATTTTTGTATTTCTAGCTTTTATTTTAGAGGTTTTGAAGTGTAGACCTGGGCCTTGCTGGTTCTTTTAACCATTATTATAACTGCTGTTATAAAATATAAGAACAATTTGATTTGAACATTTAACATTATTTACCATCTTAGTTTTGAGGTTATTATTAATCCTACATATTTTATTATAAATAAAACATAACATATGTCTTTAGAAAGTTCCATCGGGGGTTGGCGTGCGGAGCACGCAGGGGTCTCCTCTAGTTGTTAACACAATATAATTATGGACCCCACCACTTCACTGTAAATAGAATTAATTTAATGATACTAAACAAATATTTATGACAGAAGTCTTACATTATAAATATATGTATATTTTATACATTCTTTATTTATATGTATAAAAAAAGCATACTATTAGACCTAATACTTTTCGAGAAGTAGACCTATAATCAAAGAAGATATGTTTGTTCTATATATAGGCTACCTTCAGTTGGACGTAGTCCATACTCGTAAGACATTATTAAAACGCTTGTAACTTTTAAAATATTTAACCAATTTTAATAAAATTTTAACCACATATAAAAAACATATCTATAATATCAATGTAAAAAATTAGATTGTAACAATAAATTTTAATACCTATACTGATTAGGCCTATAAATATTACTTTCCGATATATTTCTTCGATGACAATTATTTGTTCATATTTATCTTTAATAATAGATGAATACTTTTATAAATATATTACTGATTGTAATAAAATTTATACAACATATAGGGAACATATCTATAAACACAATATACAAAAATCAGATTCTTACACTGACATTTTCTACGTTTCGAAAGAAACACTATTTGATTATCCAAATACCCAATATAAAATTACTATTAAATTAGTTATACTAAAAAATATTTCCCACAGAAGTCTGATATTATAGGTATACGTAAATACATCCTTTGTTTATATTTTATTTGTAGAAAACATTATACAATTAGACCTAATACTTTTCGAGAAATAGACCTAAAACCGAATGTATGTTTGTTCTACGTATACCTTCCGTCGGGCATAATCAATACGCGTAAGACATTTATAAAACGCTTGTAACTTTTAAAATATCTAACCGATTTTAATAAACTTTGAACCACATATAAAAAACATACCTATAATAACAATATAAAAAAATTAGATTGTTACAACAAATTGTTATACCTACACTGATTAGGCCTATAAATATTACTTACCGATATATTTCTTCGATGACAATTATTATTTGTTCACATCTTTAATAAAAATTGAATACCTTCAAAAATATATAACTGATTCTAACACAATTTATACCACACATAGGAAACATATCTATAATCACAATATAGAAAAATCAGATTGTTTCAACAAATCTTAATACCTTTACTGATTAGGACTACACACATTAATTTCCGACATCTTTAATCGCAAACTTGTTTGTTTTTGTCAAACAAATACATGAAATTAAAGACAATTTTATAAGGAATTCAAATATTATTTAACTTATTTTTTAAAATATATAATTTAGTAATTATATATATTATTTTCTGACATATTCTACGTTACAAGACAAATAATAATCGATTATTCAAATACCCAATATAAAATTACTATTAAATCAGTTATAATATTACATATCTTAATAATTTCTTCTAAAAATACGTATATATAGGCCTACTTTATATTTACATAAATAATTTACATTACAATTTATTATATATTTTAAACCAAACATTATATTCACATAACTCCAACACTAATCGATTTTACATAATATGATATATTAAATTCTCTTTGTAATTACTTAACAAAGAATCATATGTACAACCATCAACAAATTTTCATTCATTACACAATTTAACATTGTACAAAATGATTGAAACTTCTTTTCTAACTATTTTATATCTTTTAAAACTATTACAATCATTTTATTCTTTATTAATATAGTAAATTCAGTTCTATACACAGTTATTATACATATATAATCAATATTTACATTTAATTCTTTGAAATATTTATTTTAAGTTACATTTACCTAACATAACCTAAAATGGCATATAATTTAAACAAAATAGATGAACTATTTAACAACAATTCACATAATTTAATATTTCAAGTTATAAAATATAAACCAATAATAATCAATAATATTCAACGTATTCGAATAACTGACAGCTCAAACATTTTAAATAATATATGTCTCAATATCAATTATACCATTGAAATTTTAAATGACTTTCAGATTAAACCAAAATCAATTATTAACAGTATTTCTCAAAATATTAATAAATTATAAAGTAACAAATACTTTATCATTTCAATGCATTTAATTTAATAAAAATTATTAAAGTTATTATTAATGAAAAATCATTAACAATTTACAATAATGATTTTACAGTTGTGCAAATAACAACAATTAAGAACATATCATTAACTAATACAAACACAATTATTGAGGGACAATATTACACATAGATACCAAATACATATTTTTTTCAAAAAAAATTTTAATACTTTTAAAGTCAGTGATTTTACTATTGCTGACGAAACAGGCAATATTTAAGTTATTTTATTTAATGATGTATGTACTAAATTTGACAACATATCAACATTTAATTCTATTATTAAAATGGAAAATTTTAATATAAAATTAAATAGCAAAAAATTCAATAACACAGATCATTTATATGAACTATTTGTGAATAACCAAACTTTAATATATTTATATATTTCTATGAATATGCCCTCATTAAAATTTAACTTTATTAAAATTGCAAATATGTAGATATAATTTGTACTGACAAAATAAATATTATTACACATAATACTAATAAAAAACAAATATATACTTTATTAGATTCGTCAAAAACTAAAATAAATTTAGAATTATGGAATGATACAATACCATTCTTAGGGAACATTGGAATTCCATTCACATTGATAATTACTGGTTGTCAAGTAAATATTTATAATAATAATATTAATTAAAAATATATTAATAACAGCACAGACTTTTTAATAAATTCTGAACCAAACAGAAAATTTTATCGAACAATAACTTATATAATAATTAAGAACTTATTAATTTAAGTCAAAATAAACTACCGATTAAAAACACAAACACAACAATAAAACAAATTAATGAAATACTATTAATTAGTAATTGACTCAGAACAGGAATTTACGTTCCATTGCCAAATTAAAACAATCAAAACAAAAATCAATTTAATTATATTGCATGCGAAATGTGCAATAAAGGTATAAACAATAATGTGTGTTTATCGTGTAACAACAATACAAAGTTTATTAATACATATTTATTACAAATATTATTAACAGACAATAATGATACAATTTGGGTAACAGCGAGTGAAATTTTATTGTTTTTGCAAACTGAAAATAAGCCTCTTTAATAATTGTCGAAATAAGAGTTTCTGAAACTTTCAGCGCTCCTATCGGCTAAACGGTTAAGTTTATAAAAAAAAACAAAAATGAAAGTCTTAAAATTGTATGTAAGTTCAAAATCCGTCTTAAAAATAGGGGTTTCCATAAGACATTCGAAAGTTGGCCGCCATATTGGAATACGGCAGCATATTTTCGAAATTTTTAATTCATATTTTTAATGGGCACTAAAAAGTAGGTGAAGTCCACCATTTAAAGTTTTCTGTAAATCTTGCGCTTCTGATATACCAATGGTGGCACACATAAAATAGTCTCCCTATAGACCACAAAACCTACGTTGCTCTTACGAAATTATTCCAAAAAACAAACCACGTAAACTATATCTCTAGTAAAATATTACATACAATACAATCAAAATACCATTGTAATCAAATTAAATCAAAATTTCTTGAAAAAATAAGTAATTTGAACACAAATAAATATAAAATTCTTCCAAATTCAAAAGAATATATACAACTCTCAACAACTCCTAATAAATATTCACAACACGTAGGCCTAATATTCCTTCACATCATATTTCCAAACATAGAAACATTACACAACCTTATGTTATCTCTTTTAAATTATGTTAAATTGTGTAATTCTAATTTAGAATCTATTAAAGCTACCTGAAGGTACGAATACGAACCTAAGTGACATTACCAATAACAGCACAACGTATTTCAATTTTTTATAAGTAAAGTAGGCCCACGTATAAACCCTCCTATTTTATTATCAGATTTAAAAGGTTTTACTGCCATTTTAGTTTACGTTTATTAAAATTTAGCAACTCTACTTTAAAATGTCCCTTGCTTTACAGTCGTACAGAACCTCAGTTATAAGAAACACGTGTCGTTTTGTTATTTAATTTACAAATTTGGGAAATTAATTACCGCAAACCACCTTCAATTCATGTATTATAAAATAGCTAAACTATTAGTCTGGAAACAAAACCCTAACATAAAGTGTTCACAGTGCGTCGCATAAACTCACTTTTCTCAAAATTTTCAACAATGAAGTTTCCTACTTCGGTTTCAATTGTAAATGACACTTTCAGACGAAATCAATTAATTGTAAGTACATAAAACAAGTGTTTGTGTATTTACACATAATTTTTAATGTATGAATCGTATACTTACCTCAAACAACTTATCATCTTGACAAAAGAAAGGAAAACAAAACTTCTCCTATAAAAGCGAGTGTACGTACGTACGTGAGTAACATATAAACAGCTGATTTCATCCATCATCAGTAATACTTAAACAAACCCAGTGTAGATTATAGTTTGTGGTTATGTTTACAACTTAAATCGTTATAATTTCTTGTAAAGTTGGCTTTTTAAAAGTTAGAGTTATAGAACTAATGTGTTTTATAATAAACGTTATAATATTTGCATCGAGGTAATAAACTGTATTTGAATACAAAATTTTATCATCAATATATAAACTTTAAGAAGAGATACACCTATTCCTTTCACTACGGAAACATTCGTACATCTATGTATAACATATAAACATATTCGATTATTAATTCTTCACTATAATATTAATAATTTATAAATCATATTATCTAGTAATATGAAATAAAAACCAATTAAAAGATAATAATTTTATCTTTCTTTAAATATATAACAACGTATGTCAGTAAAAATGTTTATCCAATTGGCCTACAGTTTTATAATCCTTATTTTATTGTACACATTTACCGAGTAAAAAATCCCTATCATCATAGATATGTAGGAATAGATAATTATTCCTTAATGTTGTTTTTTAAACGATGTATTTCTGATGTGTATGCAATTAATCAGCCAGTTATTTTTCACGGGGGCTTACTAGTTGTATCAAATCACATTAAAAACAGCTGATTTATTTTACTAACATCATTAATTGAATTCAAACTAATTTTAATTTACGTCAGTCTGAACCAAAATAAATAATTATTCAAACCAGTATTTTAAACTAGGGTTTATTATTGCTTATTGTTTAGGGGGGTTCGATTATTGCTTTAAACCTTTGTTGCTGTGTTTTTAGTTTTTACATGCCGTGTAAAGTCCCGGTCCACCAAAGCATCAAGCTGGGAGATGCTGATTAACGATGTATTTTTCGACAAAGATACTACTGAAATGAAGAAATTTGAAAATGACTCCATAATTTGATAATGCATTCCGTGATGCATACGCCAACCCCCGTATTTGGAGTATTTTCAATACACAATGCGGTGTTTGATTCGCACGCCAACCCCCGTACTTGGAGTATTTTCAATACACAATGCGGTGTTTGCTTCGCACGCCAACCCCCGTATTTTCTATACACAATGCTTTGCGTGCTTCGCACGCCAACCACTGTATTGGGAGTAGGGAATATTTTCAATACACAATGCATTGCGTACTTCGCACGCCAACCGCCGTCTTGGGAGTATTTTCAATACACAGTGCATTGCGTGCTTCCACCTCGGGTGCCTTTAATGTTTTTGATGGATTTTGGGGAAACCAGACGGGGTACAAGGTCACGTGAAAACTATTTGTACAGTGTAATCTCCTGTGTATTAATTGTGTTTAGAGAAAACTCCAAAACGGTTCGAACCTACACATTTACTGCCGGTCAAAAACGTGCTTCCGGTTGTTTGCTAACCAACTCGTCCGGGCGATTTGGAAAACGAACGTGTGTACCAAACTGCGCCCAGTAGGACTTAAATTAGGCCGCTAACACGTTCACTACTACGTAAATTTCGTATTTCCTGTGCTTCTCCCAATACGGGGGTTGGCGTGCAATGCACCGTGCGTCGGCCGCTTCTCATAGTGTTCAGTGTCAAGCTCACATGTGCGTCCTTAGCAGTGAACGTGTTTCATTTAGTAATATTGGAAATGACACAAAAAACCCTCACTGACCACTCCCGGACCTAGGTCCCAAAATAAGAGTCACTGCAACAGCTCTTCTTTCTGATGGAAATTAGGTAAAGTGTTATATAGTTTCAAAAAGCTTACGTTAGATGAAATAAAGAAATTTAACTATAGTGTTTTATGTAATGATGAATGTTGTATATTAAATCTAATGATTTCCATGTGTTTGTTTCAGGAACATTAGAATTGGTAATTTGGAAGCCCTTGGGACTCAATTTTGTGACGATATTGTTTGTTGATTATTGTTAACTAGACCAATAATCAGTTTTTCACTTGCTGCCAGGCTAATTCAAGTTTATATCTCTATGAGGAATAAATCTATATAGTATTTTAATTTTATAAATCCAGTTTTCAGTTTTAATATTTTCATTTAAACAGATCAACACGTTCACTGCTACGCAAATTGCGTATTTCCTATGCTAGGAGCTGACCTTTTATTTTTTATATTTATAGTCTAAATGAGTAGAAATTACTCTATTTTTTATTTTTGAACCGTTCTCCGTAATAATCACTAATATTTTGAAGTGGAAGAACGTATAGCACTTGCCCTGTGTATTGAAAATACTCCCAATACATTGGCGTTGGCGTGCGAAGCTCGCAATGCTCTGTGCGTCGGCCTCTTCTCATAGTGCTCAGTGTCAAGCTCACGTGTGCGTCCTTAGCAGTGAACGTGTTAACATCTCTCGGAAACTGTGCATGATATGACGTGAGTTTTGGATTAGCACGTTATGCAGCATGTATGCGTATTTTATACCTCACATCTGTTACTTCATCTGGTTGGTTAACTGCAATGTACAGAAAGTGACGTGTCGCACCTCACTGGTTGCTTGTTATGTACATCACGCTACGCTACTGATATCCGATAGTACACCGCTTCTCACGTTAACTTGATGCCTGATTAACAATATATTGCAGCACATATAGACTATGTGGTAGCCACCAAAATCTCTTATATGTATTAAATACATAGTATTTCAAAAATATACACACACATTTTGGACAGACATATTTAATTAAGGGGAACATTTTGTTGTTTTGGAAAATGCTAAATATGTTTGAAGTTCATTGGTTAAAACAGAAATTCCTTGTTTTTAAATGGATCTAATTTGGTGTATCACAAGCCACTACTCTCGGCTACAAATTTTTGAGATGAGGTGGTAATAGTGGGTCTGGGCTTTTGTAAATAGGTTTTCTAAAGGGACCCCTGACGAAGAATAATAAATACATGCCTCTTTCCGTCTTTTAAATGATGAGATCGCAAGTTTAAAAAAATTACCATGTATATTATTTATAGTATAATTTGTGTGAAATGCATCGGGAAAATGTTAGTAAAGTAAAAAAGGATAAACTAAATATTTTTTTCAAATTTTACTAAAAGTGCATTCCAAAAATAATATAAAACACTAAGTATAACAACTAGTAACTTCCATTCAAAGACATTTCATAGAAAACTTTGTCTCAGTCAGTAAGGTAATCCTATCTTGGTCTTCAACTTTACAATAACGACATTTCCTTTGTACGATGTACTGAAATTAACAGTATAGTGTCTTCTAATGTAACAACAAAGACTTCCTTTAACAATAAAACCACTCCAGCGGATTAAATCCAGTGGTATCCTTGTATTTATGCTCCGATTGGACCTGTATTGTTCCTTTTCTAACAATACTCAGCGTTCTAGGAATTGTCCATAAAGTGTTTAAAGGACTACCTGATAAATTGATAGGTTATTGTTTAGTCAGTGATTCTGTCATTCAGCTTTGTGAAAAGTTAACGATGGCGAATAATTTAGATATACTGTGACACCAATAATATACTACAAATGTAGAGACAATGCATTCTAGTTTTGTCTTTAAACGTTTAGTTTATACATATCATAAAATCGTGTTGTCTGTGACGACATCAACTAACTGCTAAGTTTGAGGCATTAGACGCAAAATTTCTTCGGGAAGGAGAAATCCACATATAAAGCAAACAAAAGGTTAATTTTGTTATTTAATTTAACAGAAAGCGACATCCACAGTGACATTAAGAGTCGCACATAGGTACGTAAAATACAAAAAGTACCAGGCAAGGAACATTTTCCCATTTTTTATAAACAAAAATAACTATAAATTATCACTTTTTGTATGGGGTTTTCGTTGATATTATAAAATATTTGAATGAATCCAGATTCCTCCAATGGGACGTTTGTAGGTAATTAAAAAAACCTACATAATGTTTTTTTTTTTATAGACCCCAATCGGACCATTTTCCAGCGATTATGGAAGGTAAACTCATAAAAATTACTATTTTTCAAAAATGCATATCCTTATTAATATACAATAATAAGGGCAGATCTGAAAATTATTACTCATTATGTGTACTTCAAACAGGCGGAATATGAAATTTCTCGTATTAATAGTATTTGCACAATTATTACAGTATAAAAAATTATGACATTATCTTGAAGAATGCTCCCTATTAACCTGAGTGGTTAGATTTAAATTTACCAAACGGATTCTGAAATTAGACATTAAAACCTACAATTCGTATATCTTAGATGTTTTAGTAGTTTTGATAAAGTATGATAAAAATGCGTATGAACATAGCGCGAAACGCGTAAATCTGCGACCGACGGCAAAGAGAGGAAGTGGTAGGCCTACCAACCGTGGAGGAGAAAAGACAGGCAGAATGCAGGCATCTTACTTTCCTCCATGTATTTTAATTATAGGCCTACTTTAATAAATGATTTTAACCCCAATATTTTAAATACAAAAATGAATTTATTAGATAGTGAATTAATTTAAATTAATGAATACCCTACATATTAAAACACAAAATTAAAATTCTTCCGGAAGAACGTGTAAGACTTCCACTGGATAGATTTACACGCGGGTAGTGTCAAATGAATATAAATTACCCCTATATTTGCAAATTTCACCTTAGATTTTGGTATCTGTTCAGTAAGCATTTAAAAAACGAGATGAAAAGTTTTCTTATGGCAATTTAACATGGGGTAACATTTCAACTTTGCACTTGTTTGAAGAGTTCACTTGAGGTTTCCACTGAACCGTTTTACACGTGGTTTGTTTTAAATGAAAAATCAATCATTCTATATTTGCACAATTTACTTACATTTTTTAAATAATTTAATTTAGAATGCAATAAAAGAACTTTTAAAACGTATTTTATCATCATTTTAAGTTTCCCTAAATAGCTGATTATTAAAAAAACCTGATTGTGCATCTGAGAGTAGATCATTTTTTAATTTTTTAGCTGTTTTATTTTTCAGCTGACTCAAACTCATTAAACATTATCTCCATAAGATTAACATGGGAAATTTGAGGGCTTGTGGGCCGGCGCTCCTTCTCGGGTGAATAGCGGCTAAACGGATGATCGGATCTTTAATCTGACGGAAAATCGTTAGTTTGAAATTAAATTTTCTACAACTTTTGTATTTAACACTTTTTGCTATCGTTTACCGTTTTCTTACAAAACGCGCTCAAATTAGAAAAATTAAAAAATTAAAAACATTTTCCCGCTCAAAAAGTGCTTCCAAAATTTAAAAATGTTAACTTCTAGCAATTTTTCCAAAAGTTTTTCGTCGAGAGCTTTAATTCAAGTATAAGGTCGAAGGGGGTACGATTACGGGAAGTGCCTCATAGTTTATGTCAGTGAATCAGTGAACCCTAGCTTTATTTAAGTACATATTACATATTGTCTTTGGTATAGTACTGAGTTGTTCTCATATTTTCTTCCCTTTATTCCCAAGAAAAATAAATGGTACCAGAAAACTGGCACATACTATCTCACAAACATATTTAAATAATTAAACAGATTCACTGTGATTTCATCATTTTGTAATAAAGTAGAAGAGGGGATACATTAAGGGTCGGCTCTAGCTGGCGGCCATATTGGCTGACACTCCATAACACCAATGTTAAATTAAAATCCAAATTTTTCCTTTATTTTTGATCGGATAATTATGAACGATATGTCATTTTAAAGCTATGGCCAATATGCATGCAAATGGCTTTTTCAAAACTAAGAAAAACGTTTTGTTTAATATTTATTATCAATTTAAAACATTGATTTTTAATATTTTTTATGTTGTCACTATTAATTATAGCGAAACCTACCAAGCCATTCGCATGAAGAATTTTGTCCCCAAGAGTTTGGTATTTTTTTAAAAAACGCTATTTGAAAAATTGCTGGTTTTAAATGGATTTAGGATGAGCAATGTCCACGTAACCTACCGCCGCTACGCTGGAGTCGCAGGTTGCTTTCTGTTTTACTAGAGCCGATCCTTAAGTATACACCTGAGCCTTAATGGTTCCTTTAACCTTTATTATAACTGTTGTTATAAACTATGGGAAATAATTTGAATTAAACATTATTTACCATCTTAGTGTTGAGGTTATTATTAATCCTACACCTTTATTATAAATAAAAAATAACATATGTTTTTAGAAGGTTCCGTCGGGCGTTTTCGTGCGGAGCACCCAGGGGTCTCCCCTAATTTAATTTAATTAGGAGAAATTTTATTCAATTAATTTCACATAAACCTTTCCTCTTCCTGAAATAGTAAAATCGTCAACACACGCAAAGAGAGCAAACACGCACTTTTATATATTTGTGTTTAGAAACACATTTATTATTATTTTAAGATCAGGACATTGTTTTTCATACATACTTTTTACTATATAATATATATCTGCTTCTTTTACTTTTGTATGTAATCATTTTTTAGAAGCAGTTAATGTAACAAAAAGTTGTACGTGTTAGTTTAATAAGTCAACGCATAAAATTAAAACACTTTCACTGCAACGTTGTCAATTTTCAGAATCTTCTCCCTTCCACTATACATTTATTAACATTCACGTCTCAACTGAAATATATATGACAACACTGTCCCAGCTGACATAAATACT
The DNA here is from genome assembly GCA_018207615.1 of Philaenus spumarius. Classification (NCBI taxonomy): domain Eukaryota; kingdom Metazoa; phylum Arthropoda; class Insecta; order Hemiptera; family Aphrophoridae; genus Philaenus; species Philaenus spumarius. The sequence goes on along the minus strand of JAGFPH010000259.1, from coordinate 327,014 downwards.
AGGATATCTCCGACTTAAGCCCACGGCTACCGCAATATGTGGAAAGCTTTCTTTTCCCACGTAACCAAACAAAGATACAATTTTTCGTTGTTGTCATAATTTCGTAGCTTCAGGGACCTATACGAATGTCGTGTTCTTTCACCCCTAAATTCTGTTAGACTTTTATTACCAAATTTCGTTGCTCTGATCTCCTTCTTTTTGCACTATACCCGCATTTTGCGCAATAATTGTGCAATGATTGCTTAACGATCGTACTGTGCGTGCAATGGTCGTACAACGATTGTGCAATAATTGCACTCTACAAAACACATTCAGTTCAGAATTTGGTTTAAAAATGGTTGGTTTTAAGATGGGAAACTTTCAATATGAAGTATCACTTTCCCTAAGTTTCAAAACTTGTTCTACCACACTCTTTATTTTAAAAATTTTCCTTTATAGTGACTGGACTTTTAAGAATATATTTTCTAGATACGTCGGTTGCAAAATAGTACAACACTTTTAGCATAATGAGTCAATAAATATTTGTTTTTGCGCGAAACGGGAGTATATTTCCTACAAGCTGCATATATACCCGATTATAAGATAATAATATATATATTGACACCTATACGTAGGTACTAAGGCCCCCGTACACATCGACAACGGTTTGCGCAAACGTTCAACATAACTCTAACTTTCAGTTGATTTAGTTAAATTGTCGGGAGAGGATATCAGTCACGGAAGCTGCTTGTGAAGCAATTATTATTAAAAAACATTTACACAAATTATTAGTCATTTTTTTCAAAAATGATTACAAAAAATGTATTTGAAAAAACTAATAGAAAAATCATTACAACAATTTATTTAAACACTGTTTACAAATATTTATTAGAAAAACTATTAAGTACAAAAATGTAGTTACAAAATTATTACGAAAACGTATTAGAAAACTATTACAAAAATTTTAAACAAAATATGACACACATTTTATTTATTTAAAAAAAGAATATTACAAAAATAATTACACAATTTTACAAGCAAAGACTTAATATAGATTTATGTGAAATATGGATTGTTTTAACTACGCCACAAATCATTATAGTGTAATAACTATAAATAGAAATTAACTAAACTAAAACAAAAGTTTTTATTATTATACAAGTTGAAAAGGGGGTGTATGTTAAAAACACAATTTTCTTATTCTGATATGTATGTTGAACAGATAAAAATATTCCACTAAATTTAATGAAACTCAGAATTCGTAATTGTTCATTTTGACTATTTTTACATATTTGACAGTCCCTTTCCTTCAATTTAACGAGTGAAATTCACGCTAACATTGTTATAAATTAGTTGCTAAAATACAATAATTATGTGTTTGTTTCACAGTATTTACTGGAGGAAGATTATGCAATACAAAAGACATGTATATACATTTTCAACATCCAGTTAAGAGTTAAACTGACATAATATAATGTTAAATTCTTGATACACTAGCTGCCCGATCCGGCTTTGCACGGATAGACAAATCAAAGTTAAATGTATATTAACAAAAACAAACATATCAATAAATATATTACACTATGTATTTCTTATGGGGATTTTTAGTAACTTTAACCCCCCCGAACCCACTAAAATTTCGAAATTTTTGAAATCCTTTCATAGGGCCTAGAGAAAGCTACCTACCAAATTTCATTCCATTCCGTTCGATGGTTTTTTTTTTTTAGTAACTTTGACCAAAGCCCCCTAAAATTTCGAAATTTTTGAAAACCTTTCTTAGCGAACACCTACTGCCCTAGAGGAAGCTACATCTACCTTTGCACGGAGAGACACATCCAAGTTAAATATGGGGATTTTTAATAACTTTAACACACCCAAACCCTCCTAAAATTTAGAGTTTTTTGAAAACCTTTCTTAGCGAGCACCAACGGCCCTAGAGGAATCTACATTCCAAATTTCATTTCAATCCGTTTGGTGGTTTCTAGGCTGCGGTTTTGATCCTGGTGCTGAATTATATCAGCTGATTTTTTGTAGGTTTGAGCGTAAGGGTTAACAGACGGCATGTTTGTTAACTTAGTCAGTGTATCTTGTTTTAAATTCTTATTTTCATTCCGTTGCAGCCGTATATCAGTTGCTACTGACGTGTCAGTGAAATACGATTGGCCATATGAGGGTAAATCACCATTTAGGGGTAATAAGTCAGAAATATATCGATGAATTTGTCCTTGAACTTTGAAACAATAAGGTCCGTTTCCTGGGATATCTTTCTGTGTAGCAGAAAAAGACAGAAATACATTACATTTTTTAATGTATTTATTTAATACCACATGTTTTAATGTAAACAAAGCAAATGTTTTTAAATTCTCATGTATTCTTATGAGGATTTTTGTTTATTCAGGGACCACAAAAACCCCTTATTTTTTAATTTTAGAAAAAACTTATAATTTTCACTCTTTCCTTGAATCAATGCCTTTAATTTGATAAGGCTTCTATCATCCTCCGATTTACCAAATTCCCACAATTTTGAATCTAAAATTTCCCTTATAGAATTATATACATTATTAATTAAGAGTTATTACAGAATTATTATTAAGGTGTAAAATTTTATTTAATTTACGTAAAATGAGCAGATAAATTTAAAAAAATAGGTCCCAGTACCGTACAACTGCAGTAACGTGGCGATATTTGACCCAAAACTCAAAATTCGGTCTGAATTCGGACAGAAACATGGGTGAAATCTTTCGCCAGCTGTAACTCGCTAACGAAACATTTCCGGACCTATGAATGTATGAACTTTATTCTTTATTTTTTACTAGTAGAATCAGCTCAGAAAGTGCTCAGAACATAATGCAAATAACTGATTATTTTAGCTCATAATAACTTCGAAATATTTTGTTTCTAGAGTAATTCTGGGTGTTGTTAACAACTACCAAAAAAGACATTTTTCCTTTTTTCGTCAATATCTCTGTTATCCTTTGAGCTACAGACAAAATAAAAAAGCCATTGTGTTTGTCATTAAAAAAGCCAACTTTTTTGTTTCTTGTAATTGTTTTGTAAAGTTAGCGGTTTTTGAGATATTTGTTTGTCTCGATCCCAGGAACATATCCACAAAAGGGGTCCAGTGAGTTCGGGGACACCCTGTATAAGGATCAATTGCCGTAAAATGATTTATGAAGCATTCAAATATAATAATTACATTTTAATTTAACAGAAGAAAATCACACCGAATAAATACTAGGAGAGATCTCATGTTTGCACAAACACTACCATACACTTCAAACCTTGTTGTCAAGCATAAAGGTTTGCGCAAACTTCTTCGGTCTCGACCGATTCGCTTCAAACGTTTGCGCAAACAAAACTATCAGCCATACATTCAAACCTACTGTCGAAATGTTTGAAGTGTATGGGGGGCCTTTACGTAGAAATAAATTTTGCTATATTTTCTTTGCTCACAAAGGAAGTGTTATCACCTTACCTAAATGGTAGGACGTAAACCGAGGGGTGCGTAAGGTAAGTCGTTCATCACTGTAAGCAGATTGTATCGCAGGCGAGAAAATATACCAAAACACAAAGGCGCGAAACTGCTGGAAGAGATAAAAATAAAACCGAGTTTTATTTTTGTTTGATGAGTTGCCTCTTAACACGTCCTAAAAAACATTTTGTTAAGGTAAAGTTACAGCCTTAATAAGAACACTTCGACATTTAAATTGGAAATAAACACAAGAAAATAATTATATATATTTATGTGCTTGTCACACATGAATACTAGAGGCAGATTTGATTTACTGTTATAGGATAAATAATTCGACCACGCAGCTGAACCGCTCACGTGAGTTGAGCAAATTTCCAAAATTAAGTTTATAGGCCTATGTTTTAGGGATTCAACCAAAAATTTGGGAAATAGGTCTATTCACGACGATGCACGCCATTCCGCATATTGGGTTTATCTTCAATACACAGAGAATTGCGTGCTTCGCACCCAAACCCCCAACCCCACGGGAGAATCCACCACATGGCTTTGAACCGGGTACTTCTATGGTATTTACACGTTTTGATCGATTTTGGGGGAACCAAGCGAGCTATAAGGTCGCGTAAAAAGCAAAATGTGCAGAATAACATCCTACATTTATATTTATAGAAAAAAATTAAAAACGAATTCATTCTCGTAGGAAAACACTAAAAAAATTGTTACTTGCGGTCAAAAAACGTGCTTTGGTTTGTTGGATTTTTTTAATATTAAACCAGTCCGAGCGTCGTAGACAACCAACATGTGTACCAAATTTGAACAAATCGGACTTGAAATGCGGTCGCTAGAGTGCCATTACATATATATACGTATATATATATGAATTTTAATGACACCCCAAAACGTGTTCTGGGGACCATGATCGGTGCTCATTTGCTACTCCCGACCTTGGGTCTTACCATAAGGGCCACTGCAATAGCTCATTTTTCCTATGGAAATTTGCTAATAAAGCGTTATTGAAGACTTATGTCCAATATATCACAATATTATTTGTTTAGCATCAAGCAAATAATAAATTTCTGTAAATGTGGGCTGTGATTTGTTGGTCGTTATATCTTAGTAATGCATCCATTGTACCGTATATTGCATGGACTTAAAACGATTAAAAATAAAACAAAATTTCAAAGTTTATAGTCTGTTATAGAATTGTATCTATGTATTTATATTTAATACATTTATTTAATGTTTAAAATTTAAAACCACATTCTTCATATTTTGATATCCTTGGCAAAAATAATACTTTATTACTGTGACTCCTACTTCCTGGACCATCTAAGGAAATGTGCCAAAGGAAAACAAATGGTCACACTGGAACACTGGAACAGTTTCACATTTACAAAGACATAAAAACACAACCACATGACCTGCTTAATGATCAGCTACAGTTTAAATCCAACGCTATATTCGACATTAAAATAAATTTAAATACACCGGCAAGTTATGCAACCAACAATACAGTGAAATGATGGGCTTTCTGTTTCTTTACAATTCAGAACGCGACCCTTTAATGGTGAATATTACGTGTTTATACTTTATGTGATCATCGTCTGAAATGTTCGTCTTCGACAATGACAGAGGTATGTGTCGAAACTAGTAAGACTCAGCAGCAGTAGAGGGAAAATTAATAGGACCATTTGAAGGTCGATAAAGTAATAAAACATTTTTTTTAAATAATACCTTGATAAAAATAATATTTTTTGAAAAAAGATCCAGCTGCTAACTTTCTTGCCGTGTGTTTGAATTACTAACAATGTTTTTAAATTACGGATTATTAATAGAAAAACATATTATTTCTTTGACACCTTATAAACACATTTTAGCGACAGTCAATAAGGTAACACTGCAGGATACAGACTTTCCACAAGTAGAGAAAATTCAATAAAATCCTGCAAACAAGTTCCGTAGATCACATTCGAGTACCATACTTAACAGCTTTTCTTCTTCTTTGTCTTCTCTTTTTTAAGATTTCTCTTTCTTTAAATTTTTTTCTTTGTACATTGCAAAGTTGATTTGTCTTCTTTTATTGTCGATTTGATTTAGTAACAAAGTTACGTTTAGCGACTCCACATAGTTTCTCTAACGCCTGCCCTTTACTAAGCTTAAAGTTGAATCTAATGATAACATACTCAATCCGCACTGCTTTTATCCCAGACAAAGTTGTTGTACGGATACTTGTCCAGATAATGTTTTTAAAGGTTTCATTTTGTTTTTGGATTTGTCCGTGCAGAATTTCGGTATGGCAGGTTCTGAATAATATGTTTTATTTATACTAATATTATAAAGAGTTTAAATTTGTTTGTTTGTATGTAGGGGATAATCTCTGGAACTACTGAACCGATTGAAAAAATAGATTTACTAGTACAAAGCTTCACCCCATAACATAGGCTATAATTCATTTTGATAAAAACATTTTTTTATTTTAATAGTTGTAAATTTAGTCGGAAAAAATATTAAGTAGGCTTGGACTAATAAATATATATACATATTTATTTCCCGTCAGCTTGGAAGTGAGCCAACCACCGTTAGCTTTACTTCCACCCTCCAAACCACAGATATGAAAAGTTACCTGGTCTAGCCGAGATTCGAACCCAGTATCTTCTGATCAGGAAAATTATACGCTATCCACTCAGCTATCATGGTTTGTCAATAAGAACAGAGAAGAAAACAGCACTTGAGTATGTGCTACCATATTGCCTATCTCGCCCCTTCTCTTGAATTATAATATATACTTCGATGCTAGCCATGAGTTTGTCAAAACTTTGAGTGCTTCTCCTGTATCGTTAACAATTTCTAAATTAAGCCCTTTTGCTCTAACTTAAAACATTTATTACCATAGCAACTAATTGTTCGACGTATTCCAAGACTTAACTATTTACTTACCTAATTCTGTGACGTCACACTAATAGCAATGTATACTGTTACCACAGACAACTGACGTCAGCTCGTCGACTCACCTACACAAACAAAAGATATTCTTGTATTAGCAATAATTCTTTCATTATTACAACATTCATACATTCGATCAATATTCTGTACATATTTTTAGATTTTCTTTCAGAAAATGAATTCGTTTTCATTTTTTCACAACATTTAGCTTTTCTATACTAATATTATAAAGAGGTAAACATTTTTTGTTTGTTTGTATGCAAATATGTAGGTAATCTCCGGAACTACAACACAGATTGAAAAAATAGTTTTACTAACAAAAAGCTACACTATCCCTGAGTAACATAGGCTATAAAACATTTTTTTATTTCAGTATTTATAAATTTAGTCGGAAAAATTTCTTACGTTAGGCCTGGACTGATTAACCAGCTCACATTTCTTGCATGTATTTACATTCATTACCGTATGTAGCAACCAATTGAATAAAATAACAGATAAAACAGTTGTTTTCTAAAATATTTCCATTAACAGCTGATTTCAAACTTTGAAG
>JAGFPH010000259.1:288398-308366 GCA_018207615.1 Philaenus spumarius | reverse complement strand
TTTTGGGTTCAGAGAGCACCAAAACAAAAAATTCCATTAAAAATATTTTTGAGTTCAGGGAGCACCAACACAGATAATTCCACTAAACAATTTTTTGGGGTTCAGGGAGCACCAAAACAAATAATTTCACTAAAAATTAAAATTAGAAAATTTGGACGAAAACAATACTTTCTCCATATACAACGTATAGGTTGGAGAAAGTAAAAATAACCCGAAAAATAACGTTTTCGAGCGCAGTGAACGAATTCATTAGGCTACTTTTACTTTCTTATGCCCAAAATACATGTTTAAAAGGGGGTAAGTTATTGATTCAAAAATCATTGTGTCTGTTACAATTTTTGTAGTTGGGGTGGTAGGAGGGGGAGGGGATTTTCGAATTTTGTAAATTGGTTTCTAAGGTAAGTAACTGTTCTGAGATAAAAGTTTGCATTTCTCTTTCCGTAATTTAAATAATAAATTTAACACCAAACCAACCTATTCAGTCTGTTTGAATAAGTGTTTCAGCTCCGAAAATATGGTAAACTTAGGTCACACTTTAAGAGTATCAAAGTTTTTATTTTGAGCATGTTTTAACCTTTGTATTTGGAAATATTAATCCACTTCTCTAAACTATTACACTTGCTTTAATTTAGTACTTCGTAGTACTGTAGTATGTTTTATTTTAGTAAATTGTATTTAGTTTGGGTATATGAATTTAGAACGTTAAGAGAAATATAAAGGGTGTTTCATAGGAACCCTGACAAACTTCAGGAAATGGTTCTATGGGTCAAAATGAAGATAAGATAAAAAATAAGATTTCTTCCAAAAACGCTTAGTTTTCCCGATATCCGCCATTTTGTATTTTTAACAAAATAATTTATATCTAGAGAATGGTTTGACTGATTTATTTTAAACTTGGCTTTAAGTTTAACCCAATAATGATACATCTCAAAAATAATAATCGATGCCATCCAAAGGTGCGTTTCAAAATGGCGGCTGTTTGAAATATTCAAACCTAAATTACTCAAAAACCGTACATTTTATCAAAAAATGTCAAGACATCTTTTTTGCAGCCCTTTTGATTCCCTGTCGAACAGTGTAACTGTCAAAACAATCGATGAAGGATAATAGTTAAGTTATGCGTAATTATTGGTTTGTTCAACCCGGTATCCTATACCAACACAGTAAATACCACAATATTGTATGTACATTTGCTGTCATTATCTTTAACTTAGCTATTATTCTTCCCGTGAAAAAACCTGTACATCCCACAAAATACATAATACCATATCTGTTTTATTTTAAATACAGCACAAGCAACATCTTGAATGAGTTTAAAGCCTGAAAATGTAACTTTCCACACCACATGTGTACATCGCAGATGCTCATAATCTGGCTAATGGATTCTTACAAGGAAGGGATACATTCTATCTCCGTGCTCTTGATACCGAGGCATGGCTGCTAAAGAAAGGATATTTATATAAAATGTAGAAACAGAAATGTAAAGAGAAAAAAAAGTAGAGACTAATCATGTATATTTCCACTCAATTACAGTGGAAACGAAAGGAATGGTGCGGAACTCCCTTTGAAGAATAATGTTGTTATACATTAATTCCTAAATACCTTATCAGCAAAGGAATTATATTAAGGAACTAATGGACCCAGCAATGCTTCGCTATTGCTTGATTTAATTTAAAAGGTAGTTATTTCATTCATTACATTGACTTAAGTAATCGAATTGTAAAATTGTTTTTACACCACTTAAGAATATACTACACAAATTTAGGTTTATAGTTTGTAAACCTTTATAGACCTTTATAATACCTTTATAAACCTTTATAACCTTTATAAACCTTTATAAACCCTTATAACCTTTATAACCTTTATAAGTAAACCATTTGTTTGCTTTTACCTAATCTAAAAAAACAGTTAATTGTGAACAGTTGTGAAAAACCTGATCCTAAATTACCCCAATTGGTTGCAAATAAACGTGTTTTTGTTAATTGTAAGTTTTTAATCCAACTCAGCTGTTTCATATACATTATGTAACAAACAATGTTTGATTTGAATTAAAATATAGTACACATTTTTAGTCGATATGTGTTTTTGTTTCCCGCAATGCTTCGCTATTGCTTGATTTAATTTTAAAGGTGGTTATCCCTTTTCATCCCTTTTACTTAAGTAATCAAATTGCAAATAGGTTTGCAATCTTTTAAAAATAATATTACATAATTTTATGTTTATAACTTATATGAAGTTAGTTTAATTTGTATTTATTTTATAAGGATAAAAACCCAATAAATCACACATTTTGAAATAAACTTCATTAATGAGTAGTTTCGGATTTTATCGCGGACAAACACCGTTGCAATAGATTTTTATGTACAGATATAGAATAGCATAAGATAGACTACTGTTTAGTATTTAAATGTACAATTAGGTATATAACAAAATAAAGATAAAAATATTATATTTAGTTTTATTCACATTGTCTGTTTACTTTTCAATATAAATATGTTTAAACTAATGTAATGTTCGTTGGTTTGTTAAATGTAAAATGTATGATGAATCACTTTGTAACATCCGTGTTTATTCAGGATGTAACAAAGTGGTTGAAATAGAGTTTGTAATTTTAAATGTATAGGCCTAATTAGTATAAGATATGTTTGGTATTTAAATATACAATTATGTATGAAAATAAAGATAAAAATGTGATATTTTAGCGGCTTTTAGTTTCATTCAGATTGTTTGTTTAGTTTTAAAAATAATTGTTGTACTCATAATATTATTGTTTAAACTTATGCCTATGTTAGCCTATGCATGGTGTTAAATAAATTGTTTATTTTTTTTAAGCAAATATATGATTTGAAAAAAACTAAGCAATTCATAGATAAGACATATTTTATGTACACAATATTTTAAAGTATACACAATATCTCTTAGTATATAGATATGGAACTGGTAACAACCAATGGTTGAATAATTATAATGCAGTAAGCATTTTTCCTTAATTTTTGTTTGTGTTTCTTTTTAGTTTTTCAATCTAACCTAAAAAAGATGTTGGTTTTGAAGAATAATAAACTGATTATCAATTTGCTGAGTAAAATTGCTATGGTAACGAATGTAAACAAACATGACGTGTTGCTAAGCTTTTTATACGAACAGCTGTTTTTGTTCTCTATGGTCTTGACTCCATACAAAAGAGGCTGTTTAGTTTTCCAAATTTGAAACATTTTCGGGAAACTTTTCAAATTTTTTCTTTCCATAAAAACCTAATTCGGACTATTACGAAGATTTTAAAACAAAAAAATAGTCAAATTATTCCAGCCGTTCTCAAATATTGGGCTTACCAACGAACAGCATTTCATTTTTATTAAATATATATTATACATTTGAATCGACTGTTGTATCTGTTATTTTATTTTACTGGTTGCTATAGTAATGAATGTAAATGCATTCTAATGACGTGGTTGTATTAGTTCATAGTTCATCAGTGACCTAAAGTTATTTTGTTTGTTTAATTAAATTTATGTATTTTACCTATATTTTAATAGATATTCTGCTAACCGGGGCGGAGACAAATCCAACAAATTATAAATAATTATAAAAATTGTTTCAGCCGTTCTTGAGTTATAAGTGGTGCAACAAACCCGACTTTGTTATATATGAGACTATTTTCTTCATTTGGTTTCGTCTTTTAACTTCTTTTTCTTAGCTAGGCGGGTTTTGGATCAGTAACTCCGTCTTCAGGTATTCACTCAATAGAGGTATTCAACACATTAACATAAACTTACGTAACACAACAAGAAACAATATACAAATATATCGATTTAAATTACTTTAAGGATAGCGTGCAATCAGACATTTCCCACTATAAGTAACTGTGCGTTTTCCCAAATTGAGAAAAAATCTCAAACTATATATTACTAAATTATATATTCTAAAAGTAAATTGTACAACAAAAATTATACTTTAATATTATCTTATAAAACCGAATTTGATACAGTACACTTTTGGATCCAAAGTATATTTTTTAATATTTTCAGACTCGGTAGAAAATGCTTCTCCTAAATTATGGAGGCGACACTGAGTACTACTGGAGGGTAGTAAATATAATAAAGCTGCGGGAGACCTACAAAGCTCCCCCCCCATTCCTCGCCCCCGACACTATATATCCTGTCCTTCCAGATGTTCTCATGGAAACGCCATCTCCTTATTTCCCTTTCAAAACCGTGTTTTCATATTTCTATATATTTATGTTTTGGCAGTTTGTATTTCATTGCTTCCTTAATCTCCTGAACCAGTGAATTATTATGTTTGTGTAATATATTTAAATTATGTAATTTAACTTAACTCACGTTTTAATCTTGATACAACAATATTCAAATAAATTTTTTTTAAATAGCTCAATATAGGTGTACTAATCAGCGGTTTACGGCAACTGATGTTATAAGGCAGGTTATGTATGAAACAATGGCAATCAACTCCTAAAAAAGCGAGTGTTAGTCCGTACGTACGTACTTACGTACCTGAGTAACATATAATACAAAAGCTGATTTCACCCATCAGCTGTAATACTTAAACAAAACCCAGCGTAGAATTTACTTTGGGATTATGTTTACAACTCCAATAATTATAATTACTTGTAAAGTTGATTTTTTTATAGATAAGTTAAATTGTGTATGATATATATCACGTTATAAAATTTGCTTTGAGGTTATAAACTGTATATAAATACAACTTCTTTTATCAATATATTCGTTTATAAAAAATTTAAGAAGAGATACATTTTCGTTTAACTTCGGAAACATACGCACATCTTCGTATAACATATAAACATATTCGATTATTAATTTCTTTACTATAATATTAATAACTTTTAAATATTTGATCACTCAATATGGAATAAAACGCTATTAGAAGATAGATTTTTTATATTTATTAAAATATAATAACGTATGTTAATAAAAATGTTTAACAAATAGGCCTACAGTTTTATAATCCTTATTATTGTACACATTTACCGAGTTAAAAATCCCCGTCAGCATAATTATGTAGGCCTAGATAAGTATTCATTAATGTTGTTTTTTAATAGTTTGTTTTTTAAATGATGTTTTTCTGATGTGTATCTAATTAATCTGCCTTTGATTTTTAATAATTCGTTTAGCTTATCACTTATGTAAAACTATGCGAACATGACCAACCTCAGTTTCTTCCTCAACCCCGCATTGTACAAAGAGATCTGTTTGTGACAGTAAATGTGGACATTTTAAAAATTTATAGTTTGGTTTGGTTGAAGCGATAAATACTTTTAGACTTTGGACCGAAAATGAACCTCAGAACCAGGTCTTATAACTTTTAGGTCTTATTCTGACCAAACCTAACGATTGAAATCTAGTTCTGTAGTTTTGCTCAGTTACATTATTTCCGCTTCTTTTACAAAAAGTTCATAGTACCTCATAAATAAACGGATGGATTGTTCGAGAGGTTTATCGAGGTAGGCAAATGGACCTCCGACAATAGAAACAAATTGCAAAGATTCGTGACTAATAAATAACTGTAAATTATAGTTACACCTATATTACATTTGAATTTTTCCGTCTTGTGACTTCATTTGTTTCCTGTTTGAGACGCTTTTCGGGGCCGTAGTCCCATCATCAGTAGGAAGTTTGATCACTCCGTTGGAGGTCGATAAACATTACAAAAACACAAACACATTATATAACTGACACTGCACACGCACATGTACAAAAACATAACGGGTCCTCATTCGCGATGATTAAGAAGCTAAAGGGCGGGGGGGGGGGGGTACAAGAAGTATTATCTGTCTCCGGACTTCGCATGAACTCTATGGCTGTGTCATACAAGTAGTTCGATTTGAAAAACAGTTGGTCGTTCAATATATTATTTGGGCTGTTTTTATGTGCCCTGTATATTTCAAATTATTCTGCCGCGTTCATAAATCTACGCTTCTTACAAATATGGCGAGGCTTCATGTTATGGTCGAAATCAGTATATCTGTGATTGTTATCGACTATATGCTGTGCGAAGTTTGACTTCATATCACGTAAGTTCCTTTGTTTCAAATGATCATTATAGCTTTCCCGTTCAAGCGTTCAAGCGTTGTACGTACATTCAGATGAAATATAGATAACTATAATTTACAGTTCTTTATTTATTGAAGTGACTTGGATACCGATTACATGGAATTTAAATTCGTGACAAGTTGAAGCACGCGAAACAGCGAGAAATGTGAACAAGGAGTGGACAGGACGGAAAACCCATACAAATAATGAAAATAACGATCTAACGGAATCCGCACATAATAAGTCACTAGGGGCTCTGCCCCTTTACGCTTCGCGTTCCAGCCCCGCCTCGGCCTACGACCTCAGATGGTCGCTACGCTCGAAGTTGGAAAACACATAAAAGGCTCTCGCTAATCTTTGGCTCGTTTGTACCTGGGTGACCGAACATCGCTCAGTATTTGGATTGTATCTATAATGTATCTATTCGAATACTTAGTGACTTTAAATGTGCATCTATAAAAATAAGTTGCATCTATTCTCCTTATAAGTGAATTGAAAGACGGTATAAAAAGAAGTTTAGAGTTTAAATTTTATGCGCATTTTTGCAGACATAAGACCTATAGCGCATTCGATTTATGACGTCAAAACCCCCTATATGCAAATCTTCATCAAAATCGTTATATCCGTTAGCGAGATTATCGAAATAAATTTATAAATATACAAATATACAAGAATTGCTCGTTTAATAAGATAAGATTGAAATTGTCAGGCCTAACAGTATAGTGTGGTTTATCTTCAATGGGTAAATTTGGACAATTCTTCTGTAATTAACAGTCCCCAGTGAAGCGTATTTACAAATGATACAATACAAGTTTATTCCTGTTTTTCGGGGCTTTTATAACGATAAAGAAGTTACTGTCAACCAAGGCCGTAGCCAGAAAACTTATCGAGGGGGGGGGGGGGGGTCAGGACCGGGGATTTGAATTAAAACCATTTTAACACGTTCACTGTGAAGCACATGTGAGCTTGGCACTGAACACTATGCGAAGCGGTCGACGCTCAGTACTTATCTCTTCATTAAATTTGTATAAACAAATATATTGATGATAAAAGGTTGTATTTATATACAGTTTTTAATCTCAAAGCAAATATTATAACGTTTATTATAGCATACATTAGTTATATAAATCATAATTTAAAAAATCAACTTTCAAGAAATTATAACGATTTCAGTTGTAAACACAAATTTTGTATTTATATTCATTTAATAACCTCAAAACTAATCTTTTAACGTATTTATGTCCTACATTAGTTATTAGTTAACTCATGTTTTATGAAAATCAACTTTACAACACTTATATTGATTAATGTTGTAAAAATAACACCAAAGTATAATCTTTGCTAGGTTTGTTTTAGCGTTACATAATATGATAGGTGAAATCAACTGTTATATTATAATGGGACTCACGTACGTACGGACGTACACTCGCTTTTATAGGAGTTGATTACTATCTATTAAGTTTTGTATTGTTAGTATTAATAGTGTTATTTGGTAACCGTACAAGTGATTTTATTATGAGAACTAACTAATTTATTTATTTTGTATTTTTGTTCATTTCGTTTGTTTAAACAAGTTTTTATATTTATTTTTAACCAATCACCAAAAACTAGTTGCGGTGATTGTTATAGTTTCTATATGTAATTAAATGTAAAATTTCAAATGAGAAGAGGGAATAATAAAAATATTATATTATTATTTCAGTCTTCTGGTAACACTTTAAAACGAATTTAAACGAATTTTGTGATCGAAAGACAAAATTAACTTCAACCATATTTTATCTAACACTGTATGTGAGAAATAACAACAATAAGTTAAATTGTAAAAAAAAAACGCTGTTTTGAATTGTCAGTAGATGTAGGTTTCTAAACAACCAATGTTTCATTTAATTAAACTAGGGGCTCTGCCTCTGGACGCTTCGCTCGCAGATGGAAAATTTGCAGGACAATCTTGTTAATCTTCTGTCAACTAAAATTATGAAACCATGATTAAATATATTAACAGTAA
Source organism: Philaenus spumarius (assembly GCA_018207615.1). Lineage (NCBI taxonomy): Eukaryota > Metazoa > Arthropoda > Insecta > Hemiptera > Aphrophoridae > Philaenus > Philaenus spumarius. Next base: position 300,296 of record JAGFPH010000259.1, on the reverse strand, counting down.
TTGCAAGATTAATTATAACCTCAAATACATGCTTTAGAAACGTGAGAGGCTTTGATTACGATTTTAGTCCTAGTTCTACTATATCTTCTGTCAACTTAAGTTTTGAAACCAGGCCTAAATGTAGTAAAAATTATTGCAGGATTAATTTAACCTCAATACTATGTTTCAGAAATGAGTCAGGCCTATATTACAAAATTTACTATTTGAATTTATCCATCTTTGCCAAGTTTACCTTTTTTTTGACAAAATAAACTGTTAAATCAGGCCCAATTTGTTCTAATTCCAACGTGCTAAGACAGTATAAAATTAGCTTGTTTTTTTAACAGTAATTAAAAACTATCCAATGAACAGCTGATTTTAGATAATACTCAATCTCAGTTCTATTCCACTCTATATTCAACGTGCTAAAACAGTATAAATTGGCTTGTTTTTTAACAGTAATTAAAAACTATCCAATGAACAGCTGATTTTGTATAATACTCAATCTCAGTTCTATTCCACTCTATTTTCAACGTGCTAAAACAGTATAAATTGGCTTGTTTATAAACAGCTGTTTTGATTGCTTTATCTACTATTTCATTGTTATTTTGTAACCAACATGGCAACCCATAAGACCATTATGTTAAAAATTGTCAACCTTTAAATTAGATTTTCTAAAAAATTACGTTTTTACACGAAATACAACTATAGGGGTGCACTTAAAAATCAAAACTACAAATAAATACAATATTTCTTTGAATTCGTTAGAGCCGTTTTCGAGATCCGCGACAGATACAAAGATAGTTACAAGAATTGCTCATTTAAAGTAATAGAATATGTGAGTAAAATATGTTTGTAAATATGTTTTAGACAGTCTGTATTTACTACGTATAAGAGAGTATGGTGGCCACCACACAGTTAGCGTGCTAAATGCTTTATATATGTGCTCCAATATATTGCTAACCAGGTATCAATTTAACGTGAGAAGCGGTGTACTCTTAGATAGCAGTATCGTAGCGTGTTGACGTGATGTACATAGCAAGCAACCAGTGAGGTTTGACACGTCACTTTGTGTTTATTGCAGTTATCCAATCAGATGACATAACAGCTGTGAGATTTAATAAAATACATGCATATAAATACATGCTGCATAACGTGCTAATCCAATATTCACGTGATATCATGCACAGTTTCAGAGAGATGTTAGTCTGTTTTTAAATTAAAATATTAAAACTTCAAACTCGATGTATTTAATTTAAATATATGCATTTATTGTTAAAGACAGATAACAACGAATGGAACTATCCTCGCAGCAAGTTACTATACACAACTGATTATAGGTTTAATTAAAAATAATCAACAAACAATAAAGTCATAAAGTTTCAACGAGTCCTAAGTGTTTAGGGGCAAACATTCAAAAATTGTTTTGACACAGTTATCATAAATTAGGTCAAATAAAAACCCTGATTACGCGTTTCTTTTAATTGATAAACATACATTTTTGTTACCAACTATGAAATAAATTGCATTTAAATTTGGACATAAATATTTTTAACACGTTCACTGCCACGCAAATTTCGTATCTCCTATGCTAGGAGCTGACCTTTTATTTTTTATATTTATAGCCTAAATGAGTAGAAATTACTTTACTTTTTATTTTTGAACCTTTCTACGTAATGAACACTAATATTTTAAAGCGGACGCACGTGCGCGTCAATAGCACATAGGCTTACAATTAGCGTGCGAAGCACGCAATGCTCCGTGTAGTGAAAATTCTCTCAATACGTGGTTTGGCGTGCGAAGCACGCAATGCACTGTGTGTAGAAAACACTCCCGATAAGGCGGTTGGCGTGCGAAGCACTCAATGCACCGTGTATTTAAAATACTCCCAATACAAGGGTTGGCGTGCAAAGCACGCAATGTGTTGTTTATTGAAAATTCTCTCAAAACGCGGTTTGGCGTGCGAAGCACGCAATGCACTGTGTATTGAAAATACTCCCAATACGGGGGTTGGCGTGCGAAACACGTTATTTACTCTTTATTGGAAATACTCCTAATACGTGGGTTGGCGTGCGAAGCATGCAATGCATTGAGTATTGAAAATACTCAAAATATGCGTGTTGGCGTGCAATGCACTTTGCGTCGGCCGCTGTGTTCGGTGTCAAGCTCACATGTGCGTCCTTAGCAGTGGACGTGTTAAATAAATAATTTGTTCTATAACGAGGGCTTGGTAAAGATAATGTGAATTGTCTTTTGACAAGATGCAATACCTACAATTATTTTTAAGAAGTTCTGAAAGACTCTTTATCGGAGTAAACTCTTTTAATTTACATTAAGTTCGTTAAATTTTTTTTACTCGGCAACTACTAGTTTTGAAATAAATGTGCACAGTTCCTTTAAACTATTTCCAATAACAAATTCTACTTGCACATCGGTTCAAACACTAAACGTTTTTATTCGTCTCCAAACTGACGTAAAAAGCACAATAGCACTAAATAGGTTCAGGGCGCTGTTTTCTTTTTATGCCTTCAAGCTGTAACCTGCCTTTGTATTTTGGTTTATGTTCTTGCCAGAGGTATACAATGCTTCTGCCTCGTGGAGTAAGAAAGTAACTTACGCACCCCGCACTTAATGTCTTTACTGCGATAAAAGATTTCCTACGTGCGCAAGAAACACAGGCCCATTTGTGTCTACCTGTATCAGAATGTACGACTCTTACTAAATCAACAGAAAGTAGCGTTATAAACTTTTAAGTGCAGTGAGAAACTGACTTGTATTCATTGGTCCTAAATTGCCTGTTATCCTAGCAATATTTTTGTTATCTTACACAGGGTGGAACAAAGTTAGTGTTAAAAACTTCGGGAAATGGTTCTATGGGACAAAATAAATAGAAAATCAAGTATAATATTTTTTCGAAAAACGCTTCATTTTCCAAATATCCGCCAATTTGTTTCTTTTGCTAAATAATTATTATCTAGAGAACGGTTTAACCGATTGAGTTCAAACTTGGCGTGAAGTTTAACCTAACAATGATCTCTCTTAAGAAAAATAAACGATTATATCGAATCATGCATTTTAAAATGGATTCTTTTTGAATATTTCAAACCTAAATTACTCAAAACCCGTACATTTTAACAAAAAATGTCAAGACACTTTTTTTGTAGCCCTTTTGATTCCCTATCGGATGGTATAACTGTTAAAACAATCGAACGAAAGATAAAGCTAAGTTATGTGTAATAATTGGTTTATTAAACCCGGCAGCCTATACCAACAAAGTAAATACTACAATATTGTATGTACATTTGCTGTCATTATCTTAAACTTTATTATTACTCTTCATCCGAATCTTTTGAAAGTTAAATTATCCGACAGGTAATTAAAAGGGCTACAAAAAAGGTACCTCGATATGTTTTGTTAAAATGTACGGTTTTTGAGTAATTTAGGTCTGACATTTTGAAACAGCCGCCATTTTAAATCGCATGATTGGATATAATCGCTTTTTTTCTTAAGATAAAAATCGCACTGGTAGGGTAAACTTCATGCCAAGTTTGATCTCAATTAATTGGTTAAATCGCTCTATAGATATTAATTATTTAGTAAAAGAAACGAAATGGCGGATATTTGGAAAATGAAGCGCTTTTCGAAAAAAATATTATTATTGATTTTCTATTTACTTTGACCCATAGAACCATTTCCCAAAGTTTTTAACACTAACTTTCTTCCACCCTGTATATTGAAAAAAATTGTTTTTTTTCCGAGTCCGTTCGGCTCTTATACCCAACCGATTTTCATAATGGAAATCTTAAATTAAAGGTATGCACGCACGGATTTGCCATCAAGCATCCGCATTCATTTATCTGCCGCCTAACCTTACTTATAATCAAACAAAAATTCCTCCCCATGTATTTTTTATGGGAATTTCAAATTTGCAGCATTTTCTTATAATTGGTTTTTTATATATGTATTCGGATTTAATCCAGATACAATAGTTAGTTTTGGTCTTGAAATACTCATTGAATTATAGGCTTTCATATGAAATAGAGATCCATTCAAATCGGTCGAGTTTAATTAGAGTTATGGACCACCAAACGACATAAATTTGAATTTTCCCTAAATTCAACGTTATTTAAAGTGTTATTTCTCCAAATCAAATTATGTTTCCTAAAACGTATTTGTCTAAGAACCTTCTGTGGAGTACTTACTAGCTTTTATTTAAACCATTAATTATAGAGATCAGACGGGTTTCAAGCGAACACAAGGTGGACAAAATTCATTGTGATAAAAACATTTTTTTTGTATTTGTAAATTTGTTTGGAAAATTCTTAGGTTAGGCCTAAACTGATGTTACCATAGCAACAAAATGAATAAAATTACAGATAAATCAGATGTTTGCTATGATATTTCCATTAACACCTGATTTTACAATTTGAATTAACTATTTGTATTTCGAACTTTTAGATTAGGAATAGTTTTAAAGCGTAGCTGGTTCTTTTAACCTTTATTATTATAACTGCTGTTATAAAATGTACGGAATAATTTGATTTGAACATTTAACATTATTTACCATCTTAGTTTTGAGGTTATAATTAATCCTACACTTTTATTATAAACTAGGGGAGACCCCTGCGTGCTTCGCACGCCAACCCCCAATGGAACCTTCTAAAAACATACGTTATGTTTTATTTATAATAAAGTTGTAGTATTAATAATAACCTCAAAACTAAGATGGTAAATAATGTTAAATGTTCAAACCAAATTATTTCTTACATTTTATAACAGCTGTTAATAATAGTTAAAAGAACCAGCAAAGCTCAGGTCTACACTTTAAAACCCTAACCTAAAAGCTAGAAATACAAAAATAATTGCTTCAAATTTTGAAATCAGCTGTTAATGGAAATATTGAAGCAAGTATCTATACTATCTGTTATTTTATTCAATTGGTTGCTATGGTAATAAAGTAAATACACGTGTTGGTTTATCATTCCAGGCCTAACCTAAGATTTTTTCCGACTAAATTTACAAATATTAAAATAAAAAAAGGTTTTTACCGAAATGAATTATAGCCTATGTTACTCAGGGATAGTGTAGCTTTTTATTAGTAATACTATTTTTTCAATCGGTTCAGTAGCGCCAGAGATTACCCCCTACATACACACAAACAAACAAACAAACAAACAAACAAACAAACTTTACCTCTTTAAAATATTAGTATAGATAAAACATAACATAATATGTTTTTAGAAAGTTCAATCGGGGGTTTGCGTACGGAGCACGCATTGGTCTCCCCTAGTTTTTTTACTAAATAATTTGTATCTTATGAACGATATAAGCGATTTCGTACGGTATCTTACTCGATATAAAAATATAGTTTATGAAAATAGTCAATCTTGAATCAATAATTGAGATGCGGAATATGATAAGAGACACGTCTTGTCGCAAATTTTCGAAATTGAGTTTTTGTTATTTTCTTAAAGAGGGTTGATTTCTGAACAAATTAACACAAAAATCATAATTCTAACTTAAAAATTAAGGAAGTTATGGCCAAATGAAAATTAGTTATGGAAAAAGGTAACTAAAGTTAAAACTCAATTAAAGTTAAACCATCATCTGCGTTATCAGCTGTTGTTTACTTCATGCCAATGCATGTTTTATTAATGCAGCTGCTTAACATAGAGTAAGCTACAACCTTGCATAATTAAGGAATTTTTAGTCATTGTGATTTTTATTAATAGATATTGTCTAGATTATTATTAATGTAATAAAAAAGGTTGTTTGTTGGATTTTAAGCCTGTTTTATGACATTTTTAACCAGTCAAAGAAAAGGGCCATGTTGTCGGGAATGGTATCAAAATAATCAGAAAATGTTCTACTATTAGTAAAAACCATAGTTAGTTGCCTGAAATGTCGCTAGACTACAGGAGATGCTACTTTCTGAGACAATGCAAGCAATCATTACGAAAAGGGTCCTTTTGTCGCACCCATGTTATTTCTCCATAACCACAAGAGGTCCCTTTTCTCAGACCTGCCATCTGTTGCTTGGATACCATTTTTCGATTATTTCTCGACTACAAACTACTTTACAATTGATGTTAGCTTGTAAGTAAGGAGTTGGCAACAATAATAGATAAAAAACCAAAATTCGATTTGTTTTACCCTTACTATTTATTTTACCTGTACTGAAAATTACTCTCCCAAAAAGAGGTCCCTTTTCATTTTCCGCATCACGATTTTGTTTTAAATAGTGACCATTTAAGTATTGTAAATAATTTGACCACTCAGTAAACTGCTGACGAGGGTCAGCTAATTTTTCAAAATTAAGTTATTTTGTTAGGGTTACAACCAACTATAATTTGGGAAATTTATCCTCTTCAGAAGGCGCTGAATAGTTGCCTCCATGTACGAAATATATCAGCAGAATTTGTTTGCACCAAAGCTTCCTCTCGCAAGTCACGCGCTAATTCTTTCCGCTCGCAGCGAGTTTGAAATTCGACCTTGTGCGCTCGGATTACGGACTGTTTCGATTCGCTCGCAGCCCCCACTTTAAAATCCCCACCGTGGATTTGTACCGGGTACTTTTATTTCACTTTACGTTTTGATCAATTAAAGAAATGGGCGATAAGGTCGTGTAAAAAATCAAAATGTGCGGAATAATCTCCTACGTTTATTGAGAAACAAAACCTCGAAAAAGTGTCATACTCCTCAAATATGTTTTACGTTGTATATTTTCGGCTAACGGACTCACCCGACTTGAAAAAAACTGCGCGTGTACAGAATCTGGACCGAATCGGACGCAAAATGCGGAAGCTAGTGATTGAACACATATAAATATAATGTTTAATGACACCCCAAAAGGTTCTTAGGCCATGATACGAGCTCTTCGACCACTCCCAACCTTAGGTCTTACCATAAAAGTCATTGTAATAGCTCTTCTTCCCTATGAAAATCTGCTACTAAGAATAGCTCAAACAAATTAAATGTTAATTAAAATAAACGGTATCAGTAAACTGACACATAATTTCTTCCTCATTATAGGAACTAAAAATAAGAGTAATTTTCCCATAAAAATCCATAAAATAACGGAAAAACAAACTTTTCTCAAAAACGGCACGAACGATTTTGATTAAAATTTTATAGTTTATATCACTTTAGGTCCCTAATAAACCATAAAATTTTAATCACAATCGTTAGAGCCGTTTATGAAAAAAGTTGATTTTTCCGTTATTTTAAGGGTTTTTATGGGAAAATTACCCTTAAAAATCAAACATTCACAAAAATGAAAAAACGCCTGGAGATACCGTGGATTAGTAGGCCTACCTCCATACCAAATTTCATCAAAATCGGACGACTGGTTTAGGCTCTAAGTCTGAAAAAGTCACGAATACATATTTGTAGCAAGTTTTATTTCCAGTCAAATGGTATACATTTTATAAACAATAGAAAAAAGGGTAAGTTTAGCAAAGTTTAATACTTCGACAGGATCGACAATCGACTTCAATAGCAACAATGCGTGGATAATAATTTATTTGTAAGTTCGAATAATTAAGTTAGGCGCTGTATAGGTTAGTCTATGTTCGGTTGAATGTTGTCTCTTCGACTGTTTATAACATTCGATAAAAATTAAACTAGCTACAAACATTTACTCTTAACGGTTTTTAAGTTATTTTCATTTAAAATATTAAAAAGATCGCTATGCTTAAACGAGCTATAGAAACAAATTTATTATTTTTCCAAACTATATCTTGATAGTGGTACTATTTGCTGCACTGGTGGGCTATTACAATATGTATACAAACGTAAGTTTCACAGACAACTTCTAAATATGTTCTACATATATATAAGCAGCCATAAGCCTGTAGACTAATATTCGTCCCTAATCGCCTCGCTAACTCACAATATATTCTGCCCTTCCAGATGTTTTCATTCGAGTCCCTTGTTACTCATTTCCAACCGTAAATCATATTTACAAGTTAACCCATTACGTGTCACGATTCCCAGTTGGGTATATTTAATCCGGGAGTTTTTAGGTTGGCAACACTGGTAGGGGGAACTCGCCGAATGCAGGTCATTGGTTACTTTGTTTACACGTGTTTTCATTCAACATTTTTAACATGGCAGGCTGTTGTATAATTCGTAAAATGTGCTGTTTTAAAAAATGTACTAGCTGACCCGTGCGAAGCATTCGCATTCTAACTTACTTAAATCCCACTTAATTAAAGTACACTCCGTATATTTAGTGTCGTATAGTGCGTATTTAGTGCGTCATGGGCATAGGTGAGGGTTGAAGTAAAGAATAATTGTGTTTAAATTGTATATTATTTATTTTTTTAACACGAGTTTAAGATATTTAGATATTCTCCAGCTGGGTATTGTTATCATCATTGTTGCCAACGCCAGAAAAATATCCCTACATCTTACTTGATCTTACATCACTGTTACTTTCGGATTCTTTATTTATTTTGGTATTTTTTCGTATAATTGTAGTTTGTATATTTTTCCGGTGTAGCGGTTAAGGAAAGCTTTAAAATGATGCCTCATTCATGTAATTTGATGATGTATTAAGGAAGTTATGGCGTACCGACAAAAAAATGGCCTTGGGAAATAATATATGTGATTATTTTAAAGTATGTATTAATAAGTACTGTGTCGCAAATAAATGGTAGTATCGCTGATTTATTATGTGTCATGTCGAAATAAATTATAAAAACGTGATAAAACAGAAATATATTTTTGTATGCTTTTTATAAAAGCAGATTTTTAGGTCTTTTTGAAATCCAAATACTTAAACAAGAATACAGCATTCTTGTCTGTAACTTATGGGCATAGTTTTAATATTCTACAATTACCTGACATATAAAACGGTATTAGAACACCTTATAAAATTATATACTGGTACCACTAGGGGAATCTTCTGCGTGCTCCGCAAGCCAACCCTAATGGAACCTTCTATACACAAAATAGTGTTATGTTTTCTTTATAATAAAGGTGTAAGATTAATAATAACCCCAAAGCTAAGACGGTAAATAATGTTAAATGTTCAAATCAAATTATTTCGTATATTTTATAACAGCAGTTATAATAAAGGTTAAAAGAACCATTGAGTCTCAGGTTTAATAAAAACCTAACCAAAAAGTTAGAAATACAAAGTTTGAAATTAGCTGTTAATGGACGTATTAGACCAAACAACTGGTATCTGTTATTTTATTCAATTGGTTGCTATGGTAATAAATGTAAATACATGTGTTGGGTTATCAGTCTAGGCCCAACCTAAAAAATTTTTCCGAATAAATTTACAAATATTGAAATAAAAAATGTTTTTATCAAAACAAATATAAGCTATTTTGCTTAGGGATAGTGTAGCTTTATATTACTAAAACAATTTGTTCAATCGTTTCAATATTTCCCTTACAAACAAACAAATTTGGTCTCTTTATAATATTAGTATAGATAAACTTAAAATATTTCCTTTCCTTTAATTTTAACTATTCAATTCAAATTGAGTTCAGTGTTGTCAATAATTTAAAAAAAATATTTATTTCTGAATTGAATATTCTGGTAATTTATGGGACAACAGTTGCAAAAGTCGGGAATAATACACAAAAATATCACAGTTCGCCTTTACTAAAATGCGTATCGTTTTTTGTTACAAAAATAACAGGGTGTTATATTGAACCTAACAGTCTGCAAAGCATTAATAGTATTATTTCCCCTATTACGGTAGATAACGCACGCCGCTAGTCTGCGTGTGGATCAAGTACATAATTTTCCTAGTTTTCAAATAAAGATACTTACGTCTTGTGTTTATTTCCACCTTGATGTCGAAGTGCTCTTATAAAGGTTGTAACTTTACCTTAACAAAATGTTTATTAGGACGTCTTACGAGTCTACTCATCAAACAGCAATGAAACAGAAGTAACTAAACTTGCAAGGAACGGTGTTTTATTTTTATCTCTTCCAGCAGTTTCTTGCCTTTGTATTTGGGTATATTTTCTCGCCTGCGATACAATCTGTTACAGTGATGAACGACTTAGCTTACGCACCCCTCAGTTAACCAGTTAGGTACGGTGATAAACATTTCCTTTGTGCGCAAGAAAATCTAGCAACATTTTATTTCTACTTATTACGTATTTATAGATTTCCAAATTTATTTTAATTTTACTCTATACGGGCTAAACAGTCTTATAATCGTCTCTATGCAGGTTGTAACAACTCCCGTTTAGCGCGAAAATAAATATATGTTGACAAGAATGCTAAAATTAATTATGGTAGGCCTATTATTTTGATTCAAAATTTGTTTTTGTTTTTTGTAGAGAATCGATGTACCAAGTTTTGTTGCGTAATGTACAATGATGACAAAAATATAATGCCGTTCACAGACTTTTAAGACACTCTGTATAGCCTAGATATTATCAGAGAGAACAATTACTTGGCTACAGACAAAACTTAAAAGGAAAGGGTGAAAAGAGGCGTACCATGCTTTAATGTTATGTATTAAAAAGACTGTACAAGTTTTTGGAACTGACCGATTTTGTTTTTTCCCCAAATAAATTCAAAGAGGTATCATAAGTTATTAGGGTCCTGGGTAATGGGATGTCTGCAGATATTTTTATTTTTTAATAGGTTATCCTTAAAGTTGAACTACTGTATTGGAATTTCAAAACAAAATAAGTGATAATCAAATAATCAAACTGTTCTAATATACAAAATTCTACACATATTCCCGAAATTGACACAGCATTTCCAGCAATTACGAAATGCTTTGAAAATTAATTCAAATTTCGTCAAGAAAAATTAAATAAAAACAAAACAGAAAAACTAAAACACCGACAAATTATTAACTTTCAAGATCATTGAGAAACTTGGTGAAATGGAATGTCCTCTCTAGTGTTAGACCTACGTACTCGTTGCTGTACGATACTGTACATTACTTCTGAGTGGAACCGTACAGTCTGTGTCTGAAGTTTTGCCCCTTGGGTGGTAGTTTATGTTCACACGACTGTATTTAAAGGCTAACACTCACGAAACTTCTTTTCTTTTACGCAAAAGTACTAGACAAAACATTTACTGTACTGGATGCCATTGGGTATAAATTTCATTTATATTCTATACAGGTTGTCCAAAAAGTCCCACCCCCTTAACTATGGAACAAGTACAAATAAATGAGCTTCGGGGTATCTTTATATGACAAAAGGATATGAATTTTAGTATAACCTTACCCCAAAATGGAGGGTTGGGAGGGTAATTCAAAAATCTTAAACCCACATCAAATGATACCTCATTTTAAAGGGCATGATAAATGAAGAAGAATAGCACACATTACAGGTCTTTACCTAAACCCTATCGAAAATGGCGTCCAGTCAAAGTTGAAAACATCTTATTATCATAGATTTTTAATTAGGTACGTTACAATACCTTTCATTGGTAATAAAGCTAAAGACTTACCCTAATTCTAAATTTATATTAGATGCTCACAATGACATCCATTTATTTCATGGCAAAAATAAAGCCTTGACTCAAAGGAACGACTTCTATAGAAATTGCAAGTTTATTCCTGCCTTTCAACCTTATGCCAAATTGTGAAAATATTTGTTTAGTACTAGATTTCGAATAACCCTCTAATTATATTAAATAACATGCAAAGAACCATTATTTATTTCCACTTTAAAATAATGTTTGTAACGTAATTAAAATTGTGTTAACATAGGATATTTCACATTAGACTGGTTGCCATTTTCGATAGGGTTAAGATAGAAACCTCTAATTTGTGCCAATCTTCTTCATTTATCAAGCCCTTTAAAATGTGATATCACTTAAAGGGGGTTTGTATTTAAGATTATTTTAATTACTCTCTCAACCTCTCATTTTGGGGTAAGGGGTGTGTCATATAGAGATATACCGACGCTCATTTATTAATTTATACTT
>JAGFPH010000259.1:217467-230674 GCA_018207615.1 Philaenus spumarius | reverse complement strand
ATCGTGTTTTAGATACAAACATTGATTAAAAAATCTTTTATATTATACTTCATATGTTTACTAATGAAAGGCGTTATCAATTAACAATCTGTTTAGCTTTCATGACGGCTGTATGTTAGGTTGTTAAATTTTCTATAAAAATGTATAACATATCACAAAAATCGAACAAATTAAAAAAAACATAATATATAAATAAACGTAATTTACTTAAGTAAATCAATGTATAAATCAGGTAAGTGTAGGCCTACTCATCTTGCGAAATATTTCGTCAGCTACTCACGTGTAATACTTAAACAAAACCTAGAGTCGAATACACTTTGGGGTTATGTTTACAACTTCAATAAATTATATAATTTCTTGTGAAGTTGATTGTTTTAAATATGAGATGTAGAACTGTAGGCTTTATAATACTTTGTAATATTTACTTTGAGGTTGTAAAATGAATGTAAATACAACCTTTTATCATCGATATATTTATTTATTCAAATTTTAAGAAGAGTTACCGAAGTAGAAACACGGATGCCCTAACCACAAGTTCGGTGAATAAAACTACACAAATAAAGTGAAACACATTTATTAATATAGTTATTATATTTCCCTTATATACATTTCGGGAACAAAGTTACCATCATCGGAGGGTTGTAAATATAAACTAATGCAAACAAGAATGAAACTATAAAACTAAACAGACCTATTCTCCCCATTTCCCTACCTCAAGTAGATAAACCAATCATAAGTGACCACGCCAAGGACTTGTTTCAAAAAGCCAGGTAGAAGCGGCTAACGGTATTTGTCCGAGTCCTTGGGAATCCTTGCGAAATGAAACATGTTTCACCGATTACATAAAATTTATTAAACTACCGGAAAACAGTGTACAATATATCTTACAACTTATTAAAATAATGAACAATAGATTTACTCAACGGATAAAATTTGAAAATAATATAAAATAAGCTAATCAATAAACTAGAAATATATAATACATATCTACAACGGATAAAATTTGAAAATTATATAAAATAAACTAATCAATAAAACCTTTCGTTTAACTTCGGACACCCATTCGTTTAACTTCGGAAACATTCGTATAACATATAAATATATTCGGTTATTATTTTTAAAATTATAATATTAATAACTTTTAAATGATTTGATATGTCAATTAGAAATGATATCAAAAGGAAAACTAATATTTGTATCTCTATTTTGTTATAAAACAATATTTATATAAATACAAAATTTTAACATATAGGCCTACAGTTTTCCAATCCTTATAAATGTACAGATTTACCAGTTAAAAATTCTTTTAGCATATCTAGGTAGGCCTACCTATATACAGAATGCACTTCTGATGTGTATATAATTAAGCTGCCTGTGATCTTTCACTTGGGGTTACTAGTATAAATAATAACATCTTTTTTAGCGAATTTCCATAGGAAAAATGAGCTATTGCAGTGGCCCTTATGGTAAGACCCAAGGTCGGGAGTAGCAAATGAGCACCGATCATGGTTACCAGAACACGTTTTGGGGTGTCATTAAAAATCATATATATATATATATATATATATATATATGTATGTATGTGTGCGCACTCTAACATACGCATTTTAATTCTGATTAGGACCAAATATGGTACACACATTGGGATTCTAAGTTGCTTGAACTGGTAGGTTAGCTAAACAAATTGACCGGAAGTAGACCACATTTTTGACCGGAAGTATCATGTATATAATTCTGCGCACTCTATCGGACGCATTTTATGTCCAATTTGGTCCAAATTTAGTACACAGGTAGGTTTTCTAAGTCGTTTGGACGAGTTCGTTAGAAAAAAAGAAAAAAAAATGATCGGAAGTAGAAAAAAATTTTTTTAGACTTTTCGTACTAGAATTGAAATTTTTTGAAATTTTCTTTAAAAAAATAGACATACGAAATAGTTCTGCACATTTTGTTTTTTTACACGACCTTATAGCCCATCTGGTTCCCCAAAACAACCAAAACGTAAATTACCGTAAAAGTACCAGAATTAAATCCACGGCTTTTACCGTAGTGACCGATGGCAATATATTTGGTACATGCTGGCAGCACCTTCGTGAGTAGATCAATTTCCCAAATAGTTGTTTGAAACCCAAAAATATATATAAATTTAATTTTGGAAATTCGCTCAACTCACGTCAGAGGTTCATCTGCGTGGTCGAATTATTTTTGTTTTGATGTTTTTTAAAGACGAAAACCCTTGGTGGTTATCATCGCCTGGAATATAAATAATAGTAATATAGTAATAGTAAATATAGTAATATATATATAACATGTATAATAATAACAAAGAATGTATTTCCTGTGTAAATAATTTACAAAAGTTACTGTGTGTTAATTTGAAAATTAAGACATCATCCGTCGCAGATTATGTTCTTATATTTATGTGGGAATTTTGTGGGAGAAATGCGTTGTTTGTGAGCTCTTACTGAAGACCCCAAAAAGGTCCGTATAAAGTATATATTTATACTAGGGAAGACCTCTGCGTGCTCCGCACTAACCCCCGATGGAACCATCTAAAACATATATGTTATGTTTTATTTATAATAAAGGTATAGGATTAATAATAACCTCAAAACGAAGATGGTAAATAATGTTAAATGTTCAAATCAAATTATTTCGTATATTTTATAACAGCAGATATAATACAGGTTAAAAGAACCAGTAAGGCTCAGGTCTACACTTAATCTAAAACCTAACCTAAAAGTTACTCACTATCAATTACCGTATATTATCAATAAACATGCCTAGTAATTTATTTTTAATTATTATGTAACATAGTTTTTTCTTATTTTTAAATTCCTTAACGCAAGTTTTTAATGGTTTGTGTGTGTTGAAACATGTGTTGGTTCAGTATAGGCCTAACTTAAATAGTATTTTGCACTAAAAGCTGGACATCCGAATCAACTGTTTTATCTGTTATTTTATTCAATTGGTTGCTATGTTAATGAATGTAAATACATTCAAGAAGTTGTTTCATCAGACTAGGCCTAACCTAAAATTATGTTTAATTTATTTTACCCGCCTTAACGGCAACATACACACCTGATTTATGTTTTTGTTCACATCTTTGAATGATAATGTTTTTTGGTTTTTCATAATGTTGCTTATTTATTGGTATACAGCTGTTAGACGCTATGTGTTTAACGTCCAACTTGATTCTGTGGATTTTTTCGTTGAAAGAATAGATACTGGCCACTAATGAGTTTCTCAAGCCAGCTGATTCCTTTTGCTACAATTGTCTGTCCTTAGATGCACAATCACGTGTTTTAATAATCAGCTGGTTAACAAAACTTAAAATAATGATAAAATACGTTTTAAAAAGTCCATTTATTACATTCTAAATGAAATTATTTCAAAAATTTTAGTAAATTTTGCAAATATAGAATGATTGATCTTTCATTTTAAAACAAACCGCGTGTAAAAGGTTCAGTGGAAACCTCAAGTGATCTCTTCAAAGAAGTGCAAAGTTGAAATTGTACCCCATGTTAAATTGCCATAAGAAAACTTTTAATCTCGTTTTTTGAATGCTTACTGACCAGATACCAAAATCTAAGGTAAAATTTGCAAATTTAGGGGTCACGTTAGTATTCTATGTATTTTTATCTCCTATTACTAGAAAGTAGGAATTAAACTCAATTTATATAATTTTTAAATCCAACAGTAACCATACTGATAGTACCATTCTGCAAGTTTTGCACTTGGTTAAACCAACACTTGATCAAATAATACCCTCAGACACGAAATCCTAGAGTTCGCAGTTATGTTGGATTTAGCTGACAACAGCCCGCTTTATGTGTAGTAAACATAATAATCCCGTGATATAAGCCCTGGTTCGGTTCACTAACATTAGCATGCAAACAAACTGACATTAATTTCAGAGATAAGGTCGGACGGAATTTAGTTAATCGACTCTGAATTTACATCCCAACCGACATTGACTCTTCCATGTATGGTACTACATATTTCTTATTGTCTGAATATTATGCTTTTTATACCCAAAACCACACAACATAAGTCGATGTAATACAATCGTATCATTTTAGAGGGAGTTCAATTATCAGTAAAAAGTTATAGATTATTTAATATTGCAGAAAATCATTTCCTTAGACACAATGAGTTCTAACAACTTCTGATTTCTTCCGGAGGCATTTTCCATCTTCAATGTTTTACTGTTAATATATATTTTATTTAATCTGATTTATAATAAAATCAAAAACACAATTATTTTTTGTTCGTCTGTGTGTTTGTACACATACTAATCTCCACAATGTTTGAACAAATGTGGATTTTGTTTTCAGTGATGTATTGAAATAAGCTTATGATAACATGTGTTTCATTTAAATCGGTTTAGAAAAATATATATAAGTTAATTTTAAAGTGCTTGTCGCGCTCATAACGTCGCTGTGTATTTAAAAACCAAAATAGGATGTACCAACATTATAGTTGACTCAAAACGTAAAGAGACACCCCTTCAGGTAGAACGGACTGTCCTAACCACCTATTGAAAAACAATGCCTTTGTTATAAGCGGACACCCGGGACTGCCGGCATCCGCCTTCTGTTCCAAGAAATTTTGTCACACTATAAGTTGCAATCAATTTGATTGATACATTAGGCCTACATTATCGAATTATGACTCATTTTTTTGGTCTTACTCGGACGAATAAAACACATTTGAATCATAGTTCTAAGACGTACCGTTACTGAAATAACAGTTGTCGCTTAACTTTCACCATCGCATCACGGGCGCTGTTGTGTCAGTAACGGTACGTCATAGAACTGTGATTCAAATTGTTTTTTATTCGTCAAAGTAAGACAAAAAAATGAGCCGTCATTCGATAATGTAGGCCTAATGTATCGATTGTTTGCAAATTATAGTGTGACAAAGAATTTCTTGGAATAGCAGGCGGATGTCGGCAAACCCGGGTGGCCGCTCTAACAAACGCATTGTTTAACAATAAGTGATAAGGACGGTCTGTTCTACCTGAAGGGAGTCTCTCTACGTTTTGAGGCAACTATTCATGAAGGCTCCACGAGGTCATAGGGACATAATTATAGCAGAACATCGTGGAAGTTATAGCGACCCCGTTACAGGTGAAGTTGTACGTTGGTCGTATATAAGGAGGCATTACTGAAAGGAACAACTAAAATATGCCAACTATATTATGACGAATTAAAACTCTTTTCTTCTGGCAGCGCAGTTTTTGTGAATGTCATTCTACGTTTTAAGTTGAGCCTTCATCCACTTCATCAGTATTGGTTCAGTGGTTTTTTAACTATAAACCCGAATTTATTATTTATTTATGCATTTAAGACTATTTCATTATATGTTTGTTAATTAAGATTAGTAAGACGTTATTATACCAAATACACAACAGAGTTTAATTTTTATATTTTAGACTAGAGGAGACACATGCGTGCTCCGCACGCCACCCCTCCACGGAACCTTCTAAAACGTATGCTATGTTTTATTTATAATAAAAAGTGTAGGATTATTAGATTAATAATAACCTCAAAACTATGATGGTAAATAATGTTAAGTGTTCAAATCAAATTATTTCTTATATTGTACAACAGCATATATAATAATGGTTAAAAGGTCTACACTTTAAAATCCTAACCTAAAAGCTAGAAATACAAAAATAATTGCTTCATATTTTGAAATAAGCTGTTGTGTTATTTTATTCAATTGGTTGCTATGGTAATAAATGTAAATACTTGGGTTGGTTTATCATTCTATGCCTAACCTAAGAATTTTTTCCGACTAAATTTACAAATATTGGAATAAAATAAGGTTTTTATCGAAATGAACTATTTTACTCAGGGATAGTGTAGCTTTTTATTACTAAAACTATTTTTTCAATCGGTTCAGTAGTGCCAGAGATTACCCCCTACATACAAAAAAAAGAAGAAACTTCACCTCTTTATAATATTACTAGAAGAGACCCCTGCGTGCTCCGCACGCCAACCCCCAATGTAACCTTATAAAAACATATTTTATGTTTTATTTACAATAAAGGTATAGGATTAATAATAATCTCAAAACTAATATGGTAAATATTAAATGTTCAAATTAAATTATTTCTTATATTTTATAACAGCAGTTATAGTAATAGTTAAAAGAACCAGCAAGGCTCAGGTCTACACTTTAAAAACCTAACCTAAAAGCTAGAAATACATAAATAATTGCTTCAAATTTTGAAATCAGCTGTTAATGGAAATATTGGAGCAAACAGCTGTATTATCTGTTATTTTATTCAATTGGTTGCTATGGTAGTACATGTAAATACACGTGTTGGTTTCATTCTAGGCCTAACCTAAGAATGTTTTCCTTCTAAATTTACAAATATTGAAATAAAAAAAGTTTTTTATCGAAATGAATTATAGCCTATGTTACTCAGGGATAGTGTAGCTATTTATTAGTAAAACTATTTTTTCAATCGGTTTAGTAGTGCCAGAGATTGCCCCCTACATACAAACAAACAAACAAACAAACAAACTTTACCTCTTTATAATATTAGTATAGAAGATGCATAGATAATACATGTGTGTGCGTACGAAATCACAGGTTGTAACATATCCATAGTGTACTGTAAACATTTAATCATTGTTTTTTATTGTTTAGTAATTTTGTTTGTTTGAATTTTAATAGTTTATATACAGTATGATTAATTTAAAACTGGTAAATGGGATTGCTATTTTAAATAATGCCAGAAATTAACAAACAAACCATTAATTTCACAAAGCTTAATGTTTCTTTGCAAGTAGTTTCTGCGTTGTAAAAAATATTAAGTTGAAATTTGATAGATCATTTTCTTCGAAGGAATTAGGTTTTAATGCTGACAATAAAATTACTAACTTATTTATTTGCTTACTGATTGAGATGAATTTCAAAATCTAAGGTGATATTAGATCTTTATCAACATAAGTAGCCTATTAGTTAAAAAATGTATGAATTAAAAGTATTTAAAATTTTACTTGGTTAAACCTAGAAGTAAACAAATTTTAAGGGGATTCCATACTGAAAATAGGGTTTTTCTACAATAGGCCTTTTTTTATTTATGAACCATTTTTTTTAATATGCATTAGAACCTAAACAATTGTTTACACTTATAGAAATTGGGGAACAAATTTTTTTACATACCTTTTTGAGTTTTTTAAAAATATTTTATAACTTTTTTACTACTGAACAAATTTGGCCGTTTGATATCATGTTTTAAAGTATATAAAAAGCCCTAACCTTTTGGGTATAGTCATATTCTTACCATTAAAAGTTTAGTAGTTATGACCTTACAAAAATAATATATATATAAAACAAATTTGTGATTAAAATTTTTTTTTCTTGTATTTGTCCTAGAGAAAATACCCAAAAAGTTGCATTATAAGCTACCGAAGATGTAGTAAAAATTTCACCACTGTAGCTTTAGAAGTTGAACAGTTACAAGAACTTTTTTGTAAAAAAATATCAAAATTGAAAAGTTGCGGGAAATCGTGTTTAAAGATTCCATTAGTTATTAGCAGCCATAGAGGGGTATAACTTGCACAACAGTATTTGTAGTCAAGATACGTTTTATTTACATATTGGATGCATTAAAAGCCTAATAATAAACATTGTTGTCCTCCTTTGCAATTACTTTAAAATAATAAAAAATCTTATTAGTCCAAATGGCAAACATAAAGAATTTAAAACTTGACCAAAAGTAGGTTGTTTGAATACATTGTTCACACTGATATAACAAGTTTTTAGAGCATATGTTATGTTTTTCTTAAATTTCATAAACTATATAATCAGGAAAAAAAGAAAAACATTGTTTCAGAAAAAACAATGGTTATTTTTCAGTAGGGAATCCCCTTTTTTTTGTTCGGAACATTGTAATATTTTCCAAACACCTTCATTAGACAATTATGTAAGCTATACTTTGTAATGTGAAATATACATTCGTTTTTCGTTTAAAAGTTAATCCTCTGCACGAACTCTACCCCCAAAGGAGAACTATCTTGGTGCAACTACCAAAAATTTTTAATTTAAAGTGTCTCTAATTTCTCTAATAAACGGCATTGTTTACTTAGATTTATACGCGAAATAAGAATGCTAATAATTTTAGAATAGTGTGAAATGTTTTACACATATGTAAAAATATTTGATTCAAGAAATAACGGCCGTAGTAATAATAAAGGTCATTTGAGTTAATAACGGTGATGAAAACAAATGCTAACTATTACTGTTGTAACTGGTATATGTTATGTGTACTTTATCAAAGCGTTTGAACTTTGACGTGAAACCATTCTGCTTATTACACCAAAACGGCTCTGTTTATTGCATTTGTAATGATACAGGGTTTGCTTTTATTGCGTTTGAACAATTTACTGAATAATTAATCACACGTCAGCACCTGTATAATAAAACTCAACCATTACAGTCTGTTAACTACTGTACAGAAATGTAGAAAGTACAAATTTCAGCACTTTCTACCTAAACTCAAAGTGGTGATAAAATTTGATTCATCGTATTGTGTTGTATAAATCTGAACCCATTAATGTCCTTTTTGGGTATGGATGTTACGATGTTGTTGCAGTTCATAAAATAAAAATAAAAACAAATCTATATAATTATGTAAAAGCGAAAAACCACTCACTCACTCATCACGATTTCTCAAAACCTACCGAACAGATTGAAATAAAATTAGGTATGTATCTTCCTCTAGGACCATAGGTGCTTACTAAGAAAGAGTTTGAAAAAATTCGAAATTTTAGGTGGGGTTTGGGGGGTTCAAAGTTGTTAAATCACGATTTCTTCAAAACTACCGAACGGATTGGAATAAAATTTGGTATGTAGCTTCCTCTGGGACCATAGGCGCTCGCTAAGAAAGGGTTAAACAAATTCGGAATTTTTGGGAAGTTTGGGAGGATCAGTGTTCAATAAAAAAGGGTTTTAAAAAATTGGAAATTTCAGGGGCGTTTGGGGGGTAAAAATTACTAAATCACGATTTCTCCAAAATTACCGAACAGATTGGAATGAAACTTGGCATGTAGCTTCCTCTGGGACCATAGGCGCTCGCTAAGAAAGGGTTAAACAAATTCGGAATTTTTGGGGAAGTTTGGGAGGATCAAAGTTATTAAATCACGATTTCTTCAAAACTACCGAACGGATTGGAATGAAATTTGGCATGTAGCTTCCTCTAGAGCCATAGGTGCTCACTAAGAAAGGGTATGAAGCATTTTGAAATTTTAGAAGGGGTTTGGGGGGATCAAAGTTACTAAAATCATAATTTCATATATTTTATTATTATGACAATAGTGCTTTCATTATTTAAGATCTATATATATAAAAGCCAAATACCTCTTACTGACTGAACACTTAAAAAGAATACAATTGCGTTAAAAAGACTGAAAATACCAACCACCACGGGCAACGCCGTACGGGTCAGCTAGTTAATCTATGTAAAGTGTGTTTCAATACTTTATGTAAACGCTTATTTTGGACAGATTAACTTGCAGTGTATCACAGGAATTTTTTTTATACATATCTGACCCCATATGATTTTTTAAGATATAATATGTGGGTTGTACATTTTTTTTAAATCATCCTGAATTGTTAAGACATTCATTTTTTGCAATTTAAAAAAATACTTGAATAAATTTATAAAATTTTAATTGATTGTATAACCATCTTAAAAAAAATATTATTTCTTCTCACAACAACCTAAAATGAATTTTAATAACAAATAAACAAATAATTTACTGCCTGAATAGTATGGTAAAAACTTATTTGTTCGGTTTTTTAATTAATCAAATAATTTGACACGGAAAAAAGATATAAAACTCTAATTTGAGCTATTTATTTTGCCTTAATTAGCTTTAAAATAACGTATCTCCTTTACATTAAAAACATTATATACGTTAGCACTATGCTGCTTGAGAATGAGGAAATCGCTTAGAATAGACTCAGATACGTTAGTGTCGGCAAGACCAACACTTTTTTCAAACAGATGGATGGAGCTTTTCACTTTAGGAACGTTACAGTTCAGGAGCGTTTCACAAAATGCATGGTGAAACGCGTGACGGTGAAATCCGACTCACCCCCAACAACAAAAGAAACTATATACTCTGCTTTACACGCATGTATACGAAGTTTTTGGACGTGGTGCACCTCTACCATTTTAAAAATTGATACTATATAGGTCATAAGCCATTGCTGATTAAATTAGCTATATTACCTAACGAATCATCCATACAACAAAATAGTATCGCCGCCCAAAGGACACATTTTAGAAAAGATTAAGCTACTAAAATACACAGTACTGAAATTAAAGAAGCGGTGGTTTTTAGAAACTGATTCCATTGTTGATTGTTGCCACGTCCCCTTGCTTATTCCTTAATTATTCTGGTTAGTTAACGTTGTAATGGTGTGCGTTATGTTTCCTCATTCGGACCTAAGTCGTCATATATAGGATGAACTCTCAGGTGGGAGGGAGGGAGAGATTTAGGCAAGTGGGGACGCTGTCCGCTGGAGAGGAAAGGACACCACGTACAGATAGTATATTTATTGGAAACCCATACAAGGGCTTCAGACCGAACTATTATGTTCAGAGCGCGGCAACAGACTGAGCATCTCTGCCCCCCACCACTGGAATCAACTCCGAGCCTACAGCGCATCTCAATGCCACGGTTCGTAAACCTTCTCTAGTGTACCTGATTTCCCGCGGAAAAACTTTGTATCAAAAAGTTTATCTAAATCAACAACGCCCCTTTTTCACCAAAATGTTCGATGATCATTATCATCGTTACGAGATTTGCCGAAAATTTATTAGAACATATGTGTTAACACGTACACTGCCAAGGAAGCTCATGTGAGCTTGACAATGAACACTATGAGAAGCGGCCGACGCACAGTGCATTGCATGCCAACTCCTGAATTGGGAGTATTTTCAATAGACAGTGCATTGCGTGCTTCGCACGCCAAGCCGCATGATGGCAGTATTTTCAAGACAGTGCATTACGTGCTCGCACGCCAATCCCCATATTGGGAGTATTTTCAATACACAATGCATAGCGTGCTTCGCACGCCAATTTTAATCCTATGGGCTATGGACGCGAAATACGAAATATGCGTAGCAGTGAATATGTTAAGAACTAAAAGCTCTCAGCTACCTTTTACTTTTTATATTTGTTTAAAAATCATACATTTAAACCTATTACAATTTCAGTACGTTTTATTTTAGCCCATACTGTAAAACATGCGCAGTTGTTATTGTGTGCGTAATACTATTAATCCAAATTACATAAGTTTAAATGTAAGTAAAATATTTGACCTAAGCAGCGTTAAATCGTATCGTGAATAAAGCTAGTTAGGACTGGTATGCGAATCTTGTATAGAATATTTCCAATTAAGTATGAAAAAATACAAAAACAATTGTGTCGACATTTTTATATACTGCGTTTTTTTACAGCTTGACACAAAATTAATTAAAAAACATCGCGAAGGGTTTCTGTGTCAAACGTAAACTATTACGTTCCTAGGCTTACGCTTCTGACACTATCCAGATCCAAGTTGACGGCTTTCATAAAATATTATTTCTAGTTTTATAACACAGCATTTTATGTTCGACGTAATATCTGAAATATTTTATCGACACGTCTAGGACAGATTTTTCCAGGAAAATTTTAATGAAATCCTTTCCACTTTCCTCTAAACTCAATTACTTTGGAAGCTGGCTTTTTTTAGAATGCGTAAGACTAAATATGGCCTACATTAAATTACACGTGAACACGTGCGACTAAATATGACATAGGACCTGCAGTATGTTATACGTACGACTACGTATGTAATACAGAATGTTATACGTACGACTATATATTACCTACAGTATAAGTACGATAAAATATGACTTGCTGTATGACTTGTATGATCTACAGTATGTTATACGTAAGACTAAATATGCCCTACAGTATGTTATACGTAAGACTAAATATCACCTACAATATATTATACGTAAGCCAAAATAATGACCTAATGACCTACAGTATATTATACGTAAGACTAAATATGTCCTACAGTATATTATAAGTAAGACTAAATATCACCTACAATATATTATAGGTAAGCCAAAATAATGTCCTAGAGTATGTTATACGTAAGACTAAATAAATATGCCCTACAGTATGTTATACGTAAGACTAAATATGACCTACAATATATTATAGGTAAGCCAAAATAATGATCTACAGTATGTTATACGTAAGACTAAATATGCCCCACAGAATATTATACGTCTAAATTATTATGACCTTCAGTATGTTGTACGACTATATATTAATATATTAATCTTTAACTAAGACCATACGTCTGGGAGACGGACGCACAATTGAAAACCTGCATACTATTCAATCCCATTAATTTTTACTATCGCGCGTACCTCTATCTTCCAGTTATTCTTTGTCCTGTAAAAGTCCCGACTTTGTATCTTATTCAGTGCTCTCTCTATTGTGTTTTTTTACTCGAGTGACATAGTTTTACCTCTTTGAGAGTTATCATGTCTTCTAAGTTATATTATTTTCATCTTTCCCTCCTTTGAATTGTAATGTGTTTACTGTTGATGTATGCTGTGTGCATACATTCATTTTGTGCTAAGAATGGATGACTTTGATATACAGGGCCCGTCACACGGAAGAACAGCCGTGAATTTAATGTCTGTGAATAAGGAAAATTTTGAAAACATTCTTACAGATTTCTGGTACAACGTGTGGAAGAACCCTTAGAATCTGATCCTTACGATAGTGTTAGGGATTTAGATTATCGAATTATTACAATTGATAATTTTTTTTAAATTTTTTTAAGTGACAAACATTTTTATATCCACAAAATACATTAACTATGTTTATAATATTAGGATGTATTTAACTATATAAAAATTACAAAGGGTTTCTCTTATATGTATGATGTTAGTTAAGTGACTTTCCAGTATGATTTTAGTTAATGGTTAACATATATATATTAATACGACTATATATTATCTACATAATGTTATACGTAAGACTAACTATGCCAGACAATATGTTATATGTACGACTAAATTTTACCTACAGTGTGTTATACGTAATACTAAATATTACCTACACTATGTTATACGTAATACTAAATATGACCTACAATATGTTATACGTAAGACTAA
>JAGFPH010000259.1:204062-217457 GCA_018207615.1 Philaenus spumarius | reverse complement strand
CAGTATGTTATACGTACGACTAAATTTGACCTACAGTATGTTATACGTGATACTAACTATGCCCGATAGTATGTTCTACGTACGACTAAATTTCACCTACATTATGGTATACGTAATACTAAATATTATCGACACTATGTTATACGTAATACTAAATAAATATGACTTACAGTATGTTATACGAGAGACTAAATGTAACCTACAGAATGTTTTACGTAAGACTAAGTATGCCCGACAATATTTTATATGTACGACTATATTTGACCTGCAGTATGTTATACGTACGACTAACTATGCCCGACAATATGTGATGTGTACGACTAAATTAATTTTACCTACAGTATGTTATACGTACTACTAAATATGACCTACAGTATGTTATACGTAAGACTAAATATTACCTACAGTATGTTATACGTAAGACTTACTATGCCTGACAGTATGTTATACGTACGACTAAATTTGACCTACAGTATGTTATACGTAAGACTAACTATGCCCGATAGTATGTTATACGTACCACTAAATTTGACCTACAGTATGTTATACCTAAGACTAACTATGCCCGATAGTATGTTATACGTACCACTAAATTTGACCTACAGTATGTTATACGTACTTTTTTTGATACTTAAATCCCGCTGCAGCAGAAACACCCTCTACATTTATAAATAAACTAAATTATTCAGCAAATCAAGATAACACAACAACTGTTATCGTGCTGAGAATGCAACCTACAATCTGTACAGTGCAAAGGTTTAATATTGGAATACAAAGGGATTATATCATGCTGTAATGATGGAGTCGATAAAGTCAGGTTTGTACGTTACGATAGTTTAATATCAGGCAACAACGAAGTATAATTAAATACATTATAATTGCTGCTTGTAGTTACTAAAGCTGGACTTAAAGTCATTTATAATCTATAATTAAATTTTTAGGCTAAACATAAATACTAAATTCTGTTAGTTCTTTAAAATTCGATAGAAAAACGCTTCTTGTTAATACTATATTTATTTACTGAAAAGCGCTTAAGAGTAAGTGTAAGAACCACGATTTCCACCATTTTGTTTGGTTCATTTGCCAGACGCAAATTATAAAATACAAATATTTTTCTCTCTTTAAAGAGCTTGTTGTGCGTTTAGTTCTCTAGATTCATAGCGGGTTTCCTGTATCTAGAACATTTTCTTCGATGGCCTTGAACCATCTGGAACATTCGAGAACCTTCCGAAAGATCGTATAACATTCCGGAACATTTCCAACTTTCTAGAACATTCTATTTGAAACATTCTAGAACATTATGGGAAACTCTGGAAGCTTTTAGAACAACAACGTACTGGAAAGTATCGGCCACTTCCATTCCATTCCCAACTGCTTCACGCCCACTTAGCCCGTTGGTGTAATGCACTATTTTGAAAACCATATCTCCAAACACAACCCCTCAGTTCGAAACCGAAACATTCTCCATGGATAGGGGATGGAGTGCTACCATACCATTTAATCGGCGGAGGGTTTGTTGCGAAGGTTTAGTGGCAAGGATGGGCAAAACACGCTTACATTCATTAAATATATTGATTATTATCAAAGAAACCAACCTCAATATTTGTTTAGAAAGTTCTATTTTAAGGTGGTCACTAGGGCAGACCACTGGGTGCCTCCTCACGCCAACCCCGTTGGACACTTCTACAGTATACACATATGTTGTGTTTTCTTTACAATAAAGATTAGGATTAATAATAATCTCAAAGTTAAGATGGTAGATAATATTAAATGTCCAAATCAAATTATTACATATATTGTATACCATCAGTTATAGTAAAGGTTAAAAATCAGCAATGCTCAGTTCTACACTTGAAAAAAACTCTACCTAAAAGTTAGAAATAGAAATAATCGATTCAAATTTTGAAATCAGCTGTTAATGGCAATATTTGAACATAAACATATTTCATAATTATTTATTAAGACGCTCCATATTCCGTACAATATTTAGTACAGTTTGTGTTGTTTTACCGTCCAACAGATGGCGCTCTTTACTGAAACGAAACCTAAAAGTTAGAAATTACAAATAATTGTTTAAAAGTTTGAAATCAGGTGTAAATGGAAATAATATTGTAGCAAACATATTAATATTGTTATGTTGGTCAATAAACATATTTAATGGCTCTCACAGTTTTGTTAAATTTCAGTATACTTTTGTTGTTTTTATGTTTATTAGATGCTTCTGTTTGAAAAAAAAGGTATATACAAACCTGCTTGTATTCGAATGTAATGTTGTGTAAAAATTTCAAAGTAATCGGTGAAGAACTTCCGGAGATTCGAGATTTCGAACAAACGAACATTTACATTTTTATTTATTCTATATATATTGTTATCTGGATATAAATAATATGATGCACTTTTGTGCATTTAATTTGTAATTCTAAATTTATTATATTTCTAAAAATGATTACCTAAAGTTTGTATGAACAAATTAAAATTATTATTCTACATAACAAGCCGTGTACAATAATGCAATGTGTTTGAAATAAATCATGCGCAAAATTAAAATGATCACTGCAATATATTTTAATTGACCACTAATTGGAACACGGTTTGATTTATCGAAATAATTAATATTGCTCATTTAAAATTTGTTATCGTTCGCAGATAAAATCCAAATGAAACATAATAAAGTTTCTAAATGTATTTAAATATTTATTGTCTTATTTTCCCTGTTGTTACTAATCCATTAAAAAGCTACAATTTGTTTTAAGCACTGATCGAAATTATTAATCAGAATTAATCAGGCAAGGCTGGAGTATAAAACTAAAGAAACATTTGCATAATATAGAACTGTTTTAAAGTTTTGTTTTGACACAGATATGTTAGAAAATGCTAGTAGCCCAGTCGGTATAGGTTACAACTACCAGTAATTTGCAATACGGCTGAATTTTTTTTTATAAGTAGCCTACATTAAAGTATGTAGATTAACATAAAAAAAAGTTTACCAGTCTATCGATTTCCCAAAGTCGAAAAAAAATCGATTATCATTTTATTTTCGATTATCCTTAATATTTCAAGATGGGATGAAGATAGAGGAAAATAAAAAATACCACCGTGTAGGGGAGGTATTTTTCAACAAAAAAGGTCATATGTATTTATTTCGTCCGAGCAATGGTTTGTCTGGAAAAAATTCGATAATGCAGGTATGTATTTTGCAGCAGGGGAAATCACTAAAAGGGGACATCTTATTCAAATATGAAGCGTTGGCTCATTCTAAATTGGCTGAATTTTAATATACCGAATTGAAACTTGACATAGGAGTTAAAATATACTATATTTTAAACATTTATGCTGAGTATCAGCTTGTTATCTTGAAAATTACCCGATCTAGGAGTCGATTTCGATTATCGATTTTACTAGTACCGGACACACGAACTAATTTCAATCTATTCCAGTTTCATCAATTTTTGGAATATCAACATCAAATTTGTTTTACAAGTTGAGTAAAATAAACATAAATAAATAAATAAATAAATAAATATTCTTAGTAAGTATGAACGATTTTTTTAATGTTATTTTTAAAAACGAGGCGCTTGAAAATGGTCTTCTGTTTACCTATCTCGTTTTAACTATAACACTTTTGGATTCAACGACTCCATTTTCGACATTTTTGAACATATCGATTTAAAAATTGGTACAGAAGTTAAAAACACAATTGCTTTTAGCTACACTTATTTTAAAAACTATAATTAAAAAATTGACTAATCTGCAGCCGATTAACTCAAGCGTTTTGATGAAAAATCTAAAAAGGTCTAAAATTATACTTTTTTAAGTTACTTGTGCTTTGAAAAGTAAATAATAAAAAAGGTTTATACTCCTTGATCTTGTTTGAATCTATATATTTAACTTGTAAAAAAACTTTCAGGTTGATATTTTGAAAATTTTCTAATCTGGAGCTGTTTAAAATGAATTGGTGGGTCCGGTAGTCCTAAAATCGAGAAACCCTTTAATAAGTCAAGTGGCTCTAGATCGGTTAATTTTCAAGATAACAAGCTGAAACTCAGCATAAATGTTTAAAGTATATATTTTAACTCCTATGTCAAGTTTCAATTCGATATATTAAAATTCGGCCAATTTAGAACGAGCCAACGCTTCATATATGAATAAGATGTCCCCTTTTAGTGATTTCCCCTGCTGCAAAATACATACCTGCATTATCGATTTTTTCCAGACAAACCATTGCTCGGACGAAATAAATACATATGACCTTTTTTGTTGAAAAATACCTCCCATACACGGTGGTATTTTTTATTTTCCTCTATCTTCATCCCATCTTGAAATATTAAGGATAATCGAAAATAAAATGGTAATCGATTTTTTTTCGACTTTGGGAAATCGATAGACTGGTAAACTTTTTTTTATTTTAATCTACATACTTTAATGTACTTATAAAAAAAATTCAGCCGAATTGCAAATTACTGGTACTTTTGGTCTAAATTGACCTTTACCGACTGGCCTATAGATGTTTACTCAAAATATGTATCACGTATGAAACAAATATGCCAAATTAAATATCTCTTCTTGAAAGGTTAAAAGAATTAATCCCGAATCCGTATGACATATAATAAAATCGTAAACAGATTGTGTGCGTTTGTGCACACTAATCTCAGCAATGGCTGAACCAATTTGGATGGGGTTTTCAGTGATGCATTGAGATAAGCTTGAGCTAACATTTAGTGTTTGTTTCGTTTAAATCTTCGTATAAATACAACATTTACGTCGATTTTAAAGTAAGTCTCGTGTGGTATGTTTGTTACTATGTTGTTACTCGAAAAGTATTATAATCAGGCAGATGATTTGCATTTTAAATTGTAGTAAATTTACTGTTCTGTAAAAAGGATTGAATGATTTTTTTTTGTCAAACCAGTCCTTTATACTAAAAATTAGAAAAAAACAAGAACAAGGTAAAAAAGTGGGGTTTTTCGTCGCCGGTGGCGCGCGCGGATCACTTGTATATATTAGTGCTACGTATAAAACATCTCTACAGTAGCATTAAATGTTCAACGTACTTTCTTAAATTTATTGAAGCACTTTTAATAACTACTTAAATGTCTATATTTGACCTATTTAGTGATTTTCTTAGTAAAAAATTATTGGTTTTGCTTATTTGAATCACAATTTTTGTTCATTTACCAATAAAAATGCTCTTTACTCATAAACCAACAACTATACGACTATAAACATAATTACCTCTTTTAAAGCTCATATTTTATGGAGTATATTGTCGCTTTTTTCAATGTTCTATCTTGAACGGTTCTCAAGTTATAAGCGATTTAATAAACGGCGCCCCCACCATATTACCCCCTCCCCCCGTTGATGTCGACCACGCTGGGGGGTGACAACACGGCTTTTCATGATCACTATAGTGCCTATAACAATAATCAGAAATAAAATTTCGTCAAGCTTTCCATGCATATTTAACGCCCTTCAGATCCCGGTCTAACTTGGCTTTAATATTCAAGTAAAAATGAATGCAAGCTGTTTTTGTTTATTTTTTATTGACAATTTATAAGAAGATATTTATAAAGTGTTATATATTCTTGGAAAGAGAAAATTCTGAAGAATAATAATTAATAAAAAAGACAAAAATAAATAATTTTTTTTTACTTTCCTTACCCTATACTAGGTAAGGTAAGTATTGCGATCGACCCAAAAATTCGATGTCGAGTTTTCATAATATCTTTACGTTTCAAGGCCCCCTGAGTCCAAAAAAATGCATTTTTGGCGATTGGTCTGTCTGTGTGTCTGTGTGTCTGTGTGTGTGTGTGTCCGGAGTGCACAGGGCAAACGGCTGGACGGATCGAACTGAAATTTACAGGATATCTTCAAACACGTAAACAATTAAACCCATGTAAATTTGAAGCAAATCGGAGGTGGTGTCTTACCATGGGACCAGTTTTTAGCACATTTTTGGTATTTACTCCAAAACCCCTCTAACGATTTTGATTAAACTTTGCTAACATACTCTACTCAGACCCCCTTAACACGCTATGTACGCTATATACCCTTAAACGTTCGTTGAAAAAAGTTATTACAAAAACGCAAGTTATTTTGTTTGTATCTCCGAAATGGCTGGTCCTATCGACTTGAAAATGGTCTCATTCGATTCAGCGTCCAAAAGAATGTCAAAAAAGATACCCCACTCAACTTTTTCCATTTTTTCAAAAATTGACCCCAAAAACGCCCTTTTTGGGGGAAAAAATTACTTTTTTTAAACTAGCCGTGTTTGGTATCGACCTTGACATTTTTGGGGGTGAGAAATCGATTGAGACCAAAATCAGGTCCGTGGGATTAACCGTTTTGAAGTTAGTACCGCTTTCTTCGAAACGGATACTCCTATTAACTCGAAAATGGTATCATCAATCTCTCGCTCGAAAAATTTGGTAATTGGTACAGCATCTATTTTGGTAAGGAAAGTTGTGTGATGTGCACACCAGATGTTTTTAGGTTGGGCTGCCCTTAATGACAAGTAGGACACTTTGTACTGCTATCTGTAATGTCTATGTTAAATTTGACTATGACAAAGCATTAGTACATCATTCTATATACACGGTCTAAGTCGGATTGAACAGATACATACACATTGATTATCCACATAAAATATTGATTCGTTATTTTTAGTTTACCAGTGTTGAAGGCTTCAATAGTAAACACAGGGGTCACGCCCAGCTAAACATGCGATTTAATCGTTATTCGTACAAATGTATAGTTTGTTTGAGGACAATAAAAGTACAGTCACTGACGATAAAAACGGCTATAAAATAACAGTTACTTTAATAAATAAAAGTGGAAACGGTGAATTATTTTTACTGCTCAGTTTTTATTGTAAAAGTAACAACTAAATTTACGTTTATAACCTTGAGATGGTATCAGTGTGTTTTACTATCGCTATAGACGTGTAATAAACTGCACATATTTTATGGTTTTTAATTAAAACCAATTAAGTAGTTTGATATAATACAGTTTTATCCTGAAATATAAGATTGAGTAAAAACATAGAAACAGATTTATGTTTCTCAACTTCTTACTTTACTGTCCTTAACACGTTCACTGCTGAGGAGGCACATGCGAGCTTGACATTGAACAATATGAGAAGCGAACGACGCACAGTGTGTTGCGTGCTTCAAACGCCAACCCCCGTATTGGGAGTGTGTTCAATACACTGAGCATTTCGTGCTTCGCACGCCAACCCCCGTATTGGGAGTATTTTCAATACACGGTGCATTGCGTGCTTCGAACGCCAACACCCTTATTGGGAGAATTTTTAATACACGATGCATTGCGTGCTTCACACGCCAACCCCCGTATTGACAGTATTTTCAATACACGGTGCATTGCGTGCTTCGAACGCCAACACCGTTATTGGGAGAATTTTTAATACACGAGCATTGCGTGGTTCGGACGCCAACCCCCGTATTGAGAGTATTTTCAATACACGGTGCATTGCGTGGTTAAGCAGGCCAGCCCCTATATTTTCAATATACAATGCATTGCGAGCTTCGCACGCCAATTTTAAGCCTATGTGCGTCCGCTTTAAAATATTAGTGATTATTACGTAAAAAGGTGCAAATATAATAAATATAAAAATGTCTACTCGTGTAGACTATAAATATAAAAAATATAAGTTCAGCTCCTAGCACAGGAAGTACGAAATTTACGTAGCAGTTAACGTGTTAGTTTGACCTTACCAGTTGTGCCAACATAAACAATACTGCAGTTGTAATACTTTTAAATGCTTTATTCTTTGACAAATATACAATGTAATAGGAAGCTAAAATATTTAGCTTTTGCCAAACAATTGTTCTATACGCCTTACATTAAGGTTTATGTAACTTTTGAATACCATTGAACATGTTGATTAAAAAGTTTTTTCCATTTTTCCAACTTATGTAGTTATTATCTTCACCAAACCCCTGAATGGTAGTCTCAACGGTTATGTTTCCCCAAATAAAAGCGTCAGGTAGTTAAATACATATACAAAGTTTCCCAGGCATCTATTGTGTTAAGTTTAGTTAAATTTTGCAATATTAAAGAGTTTTCTATTTTAAATTGATATTTCTCATATAAAAATATTAATTTTTTATATTAACAAAATATCAACTCCTATAAAAGCGAATGTACGTCCGTTTGTAAGAACATGAGTAACATATAATATAACAGCTGATTTAACCTATCAGCTGTAATACTTAAACAAACCCAGTGTAGCTTATACTTTGAGGTTATGTTTACAACTTCAATCGTTATAATTTCTTGTGAAGTAGATTTTTTAAATAAGAGCTAAATAACTATTGCATGCTATAATATACTTTTCAATATTTGCTTTGAGGTTATAAACTATGTATAAATACAACCTTTTATCATCAATATATTTTTGTATACAAATTTAAAAAAATATATACCTATTTGTTTAACTTTGGAAACATTCGTACATCTAAACAGCAGATTTCGCCCATCATCTGTAACACTTCAACAAAGCCATTGTAGATTATAGTTTGGGGTTATGTCTACAACTTCAATCGTTGTATTTTCTTGTGAAGTTGATTATTTTAAATATGAGTTAAAAAACTAATTTGCTATAATATTTGCTTTAAGGTTATACACTGTGAATAAATACAACCTTTTATCATCAATATTTATTATTTGTTTATATGAATTTTAAGAAGTGATATATTCGTTTAACCTCGGAATCATTCGTACATTTTCATATAAAGAAATAAACATATTCGATTATTTAATTAAATTACAAGTGAAAAAAATGGACCAAGACCGGGGTTTGAATGACCGGCTACGCACTCCAACTCCGTTAGAACGTCCTGCACATATAGCCTAATCATGTTATGTTTTCCATGAAAGATGTAGGATTAATAATAACGCCATAGCTAAGATGGTAAATAATGTTAAATGAAATTATTTCGTACATTTTATAACAGCAGTTATAATATAGGTTAAAAGAACGAGCAAGGCTCAGGTCTACAATTTAATAAAAACCTAACCTAAAAGTTAGAATAATTGCTTCAAAGTTTGAAATTAGCTGTTAATGGAAATATTAGAAAAACAGCTGTTTTATATGTTATTTTATTCACTTGGTTGCAATAAATGTAGATACATGTGTTGCTTCATCAGTCTAGGCCTAACCTAAAATTTTTACCACTAAATTTACAAATATTGAAATAAAATATGTTTTTACCAAAATGAATTATAGCCTATGTTACTCATGGATAGCTTTTTATTAGTAAAACCATTTTTTCAGTCGGTTCAGTAGTTCCAGATATTACCCCCTACATACAAACAAAAAAACAAAAACTTTTTACCTCTTTATAATATTTGTGTAAGTAGGATGTAAGTACCATTACATTATGTTCAGAGTGTTGGTCTTTAGGTAGCAATGTTTATGACTCGTTCTCGTTGTCCCTAAACCATTTATGAATGTCCTAAAATCACCATAATATACTACTAAACGTGAAACAAATACTAACTAATATCACCGGCTTTCAATCATTCTCAAGTTCAACAATGCTATTACCGACAAAACCATATCAACCCGTTTGTTCCTTTTCATACAAAAAAGCCGTAACGCTTTCCGTCCTTGTACAGTTTTAATTAATGGTAATGTAACACGCCAGTCGTTTTAAAAATGTTTCAAAGAAATAAAATTAAAATGTTTGGAAAAAGATCGTAAATTCTCATAAACCACCTTATAGTCTGTACCGTCCATTCGCTGTAAGTCATAAAATCGACCCTCGGTCCCACACGCACTAACTCAAATAAAATATCTATAACAATTTTTAAGTAGGCAAATTTATGATTTTTAACTTACTGACCATAAAACCGAGGAAGAGTTGTCACAATTATACCGTGTTTGGACTCAATTTGCGAGGAATAATATTTAGAGTAAAAATTAAGTAAAGTTAACGGTTAGAAAAATGTGATTTTGTAGCACAAGGGCTGGCTAGTTGGCGATTCATAGGAGAACCATTAAGCAGGTAGGCCGTGTGAGTGTGTCTGCGCGTGTGGGAGCGAGGGTGGATTTTATGACTGAGAGCGCATGGATGCTTGTACAGACTATAACTGATTGTTACGATTTCCACAAATGACCGAATGTAATTGGTAGAACTCCATTTTAGTAAAACAAAACATTTTTAGTAAACTCTATAAAATTTGCTAGGCAATACTCGTTCTAGCAAAACGTTTTGGTCTTACCGAGAATCGAACCAGCAGAGTCCAGCATCACAATCGACAAGCGCCTTAGCTTGATAGGCCACGGACACATTGCTAGTTTATTATTTGAATTGGGTATATTAGTGTAACAGTTTTTCCTACGTCATAGGCTTAGTCCGTTAACGTAAACACAATGTGTAGTTTAATGGGTAATACCTCTGAAATGGACATTGTGCTTCTACATTTCGTAAGTTGTGTTAAAAATGGACATTGCGCTTCCTCATTTCGTAAGTTGTGCTCTAAAGTATACACTTCTCCCGAGTAGTCTTGCACGCAATTTACTTTCTTTTTTACATTAGGTAAAACCAAAATAATAAAATTTCTGACACTTTAAAAGAACGAAAATCTAAATTACACCTCTTTAAAACAAATTCTTTACTATATCTGTTTATTTGAGTGAAAAACGTACATTTAAAAAAATATTTACCCCTTATATTGTAGGCAATGACGAAGGAAAAATGTTCAGGGAGTTCCAAAATAACGAAAAATTGGAAAACTTTCAGGAAAACCATCACTGTGTTTGTAACCGCTTAAGCTAGACACATTAAATTATGTGGTAATGGTACTTTTAATTCTAGGGTAGGTCGAACAAATAAGTATTCTGGAATTTCACAAAAAAATATAATTTTACTTGTCCGGTACGGTAGTTCTAAAAAGCATAAAGTTTTTGTAACCTGAAAACGTGTAATATCTTCAACTTCCCAAATTATAATAATAATATAGATTAAGATCATAAGTCAATTTTAATTCAAGAGAGCATTTTTTATTTTTGAATTTAGGCCTAATTTACATTTCAAATGTTTTTAAAAAGACAGCTTAATATTAAAAGTATTTAACATAAAGGACTTAGACTAAAAGGGCATGATATAAAACCCAAACAAACCCAAAGTGCGTTTGTAAATCTCATCTATGACAAAACAGTTCAGAATTGGCAATCTTAAATGTAACCAGACAATTTAAATCGATCCGTATCCAGATCAAGTGATCGTGTGTTAAAAATACAGTGAATCACTTAGCATTGAACATAGAATCGAAAGATCACAAGAAACTTTGAACTGATTATCTATAAACTAAACTACGGCGAATAAAATCAATGCATCTAGTTCCGCTTTAGTAAGAGCATGAGATAATAAAGATCCGGTTTCCTTACTCTTATCTAGGACTGCAATCAGTTAAGAAGCACTTTTACTTGTGTCTTAAGTTTTGTGGTAAATATTCGCAAGTCGTGAATTATTTATCCTAATCACTTTTCAATAACGATTACCTTCGAGTTAAAAAAGAAGATTCTGCAAGATTCATCCATGGATTAATCCACATAAAGGACTTGAGGGATTGCACCATCCTAGAGACAATGGTTTGAACAACATCCCATCATCAACATCGCATCTCATCATAAAATAACGAAATGAGTGATAGAATCAAGGGTGTATTTTCTTTTATAACAAAAAATCCATGGTATGAAAGTGCACAATTATCTCATTCTGTTCAACATGCTCTCTCTCTCTTTCTTAATTTCTTGTAATATTTATTATGTTTTATGTATATATGATCTCATTTCATATGTTCAATAACCAAACAATATTTGATTAGTTAAATGTTAAAGGTTAATTCAAAATTGTCTATGTTGATTAACCTAAACCAACCCTCTTCCCATTTCTAGAATCAGGTCATAGAACTTACATACAACCCGAGATAAGAAATAAAGCAAAGTCTTTTGATAATTGTATTAAAGGTAATATTTTTTTTTAAGCAAAGCAACTTACAAACGTTATGAAAAAATATAATAATTAGGCCTACGAAATGTTTAGTAATTTTTTTTTTTTGTAATTAATTGTCACGAAAGAATAATGTATTAATTTCTTTTGTTTGTTTATCTTAAATGAACGTTTAAGAAAACTGTATTGAATTAAGTAGTAAACTAAGTTTTTTAAATAAAATTCCAGTATGAAGTTGCATCTGTTTGTATTTTTGTGTTGATGAGTCAATTTCAAGAAGTAGCAAAATAATTAAATTTATATAGGACGTTTTTAAGAATGTTCCAAAAATGTTTAATGTTTTTATGATGTAAAATCTGTATTTTGAGTTTTGTATGGTTAAATAGTTATTTAAAAATTCAATTTACACTTAAAGTCATACAGTAACCTTAGGTTAAGGATTTCGTTTTGTTTAATTAGGTTGTTTTAATACAGGAAAATAATAATTAAGTATTGTAGTTATCGTTCAAAACAAGGTTGTGGTAGAAAACTCTTGCGACATGTACAACAAACAACAAAAACGTTCACACACAATAGTAGCTGAGGGCATTAAGAAAAGAAAAATAATTACTATTTTAAATATATTAGTTTCCCTTGCTGTTCACATTTTTTACAAAAAAAAAACCAGTAAATAAGTTTGATCCGCCATTTTTGCACGGTTGGAGATCTAACCAAAATTTAATAATAAACATTACTCAGCTATGAAGGAGCCTGTAGTTTCATATTACGTCACAACATTGTTTTTTAAAATTATGTAGTTACTTTTTAAAGTCCAGAGTTGTGAAAACAATTTTAATTCCCTTTTTTTGTTTTTCATAGAATCAACGTAGAGCAAACACTGCTGAAGATATGAATACACAAATGTTAAGGCATTTTCACATGGGGTCATAGAACCTAAAACAGAAAGGACTTTGCAAGACTCGCTTTTCAAAGCGTGAAAATGGCTAAAATCAATGCTTTCAGTTCTAGCCCTTAACAGGTAAAACAACTTATATTGATCAAAAGCTTAACGAATGGGCCAATTTCAACCAAGCTTGGCACGCTTACAACTTACTGTCTGGAGAAAAGATGTTGGGGGTAAAACAAAGCACCCTGGAAATGGGAGTGGGAAGGGGATGGCATTTATCGAAAATTACTGTTATTAGAGTCAAATGCATAGTTTCCCAGGTGTGTGAGAAGAACAGTGATTCTACAATGTTATTTGTATTAATATTTTGTGCTTAATTAATTTGTGTATTGATTCTACAAAGTAGTTTCGGGTAGAACCCCTTAAGAAGCACACAATGGCTCTCCTAGTATAGTACAACAGGGATGACGAGCGAAGCACGCTAGGCTTCTCCTAGTATTGTGTATACAGTTTGGCGTGCGAAGCACGCAAGGG
>JAGFPH010000259.1:177886-204052 GCA_018207615.1 Philaenus spumarius | reverse complement strand
AGTGTAGTACAAGTGGGGTTTCGTGCGAAGCACGCAAGGGTTCTCCTGGTATTATACATGCGGGTTGGCATGCAAAGCACGCAAGGGCTCTTATAGTGTAGTACAAGTGGGATTTCGTGCGAAGCACGCAAGGGGACATCCTGTATAATAAGTAATATTTGATAAAATTTTCGATAATAAAACCGGTCTGAGATAGTAAATAAAAAAATAAGCATTTAAATGTTGTGAGTATGTTAGTTGCAATTTTTATACCGAACAAAGCAAGTTAAAACTAATCATCACTTAAATAATGTTTATATTTTAAAATTCCTAAATCCACCCATCCAATAAAACTTGCATTTTATATGATTGAAACTTGAACAAAATTTCATATCCTAAATTATCTGCAAAATATAGCAATCTTGCAACAGTTTGGTAGCGCGTAGGTTCGGAATTTGAAAATGTCTATCGATATGCCTGCGCTTTACTTTGCTCCCCTTATCTACATTATATAAGAGGCAATGTCCTGACTGAATGACTGACATAGAATCAACATGGAAAAAACTACTTAAGATAAAAAATACGAAAATTCGAAGACATATTCTTATTGGGTCATAAAAACACACTTTGAGAAATTGTAATTTTAAATCGAAAAATAGTGAAAATTCTCATAAAACAGCTGTTCGGATCAAAAGCTTAGCAAAAAAATCATGTTTGTTTACTTTCGTTTACAAATAAGCAAATTGTACGTTTATTATTATTTACAACCAACAGTTTTTTTTTTTGTTGGATTAATAAATTAAAATCAAACGTAAAAAAATCAACGAGAAATGCTTACTGTATTATAATTTAATTTTAACAAATTTTACATATCTATATAAATAAAAATGTAATAGTGCGTTTGTTCAAATCGATAATCTCCGAAAGTTCTTCACCGATTGCTTTGAAATTTTGACACAACATTGCATTCGAATCCACGAGTGTTTTATATACTTATTGAAAAACTACAGCATCTAATGAACATAAAAACAAAAACAAAATATACTCAATATTAAACAAAAATGTAAGCGCCATTACATATGTTTATTGACTACAATAATAACAGCAGTTTCCTATAGTATTTCCATTATCAGCTGATTTCAAACTTAAAACAATCAACGCTTATAAAAGCGAGTGTACGAACATACGAGCGTGAGTAACATTTAATAATATAACAGCTGATTTCACCCATCATCTGTAAACCCAATGTATATTATAGTTTGAAGTTATGTTTAAACTTCAATCATATAAGTCTTGCAATATTTATAACTTCTAAATCATTTAATCTATCAATATAAAATAGAAAGCAATTAAAAGATAATATTTTCATCTTTCTTTAAATATATAAAAACATACATAAATACAAAATGTTAACAAATATTCATACAGTTTTATAATCATTATAATTGTACACATTTACCAAGTTAAAAATCCCTGTCAGCATAGTTAGGTATGCCTAGATAAAGTGTGTTGTTTTAAAATAGTATTTTGTTGAATGATGTATTTTTTGTTGTGTATCTAATTAATACGCCTGTGATTATTTCACGGGGGTTTACTAGTTATGAATAAAACAAGATAAAATAAATCCTGAACAGAAAATCTCACAACAAATACGTTTACTAACTTAAAACGGGTTTCAACGACAATGTCGCCATCCTCAGTGATGCACGGACTAAAGTAACCAAACTATAACAAACCTAACAGTGTGGCAACCCACCGTATACATACAAAAAGTTGTCTAATCAGAAGGGGGCGTACCATACAGGGGGCGTGCCATAAACCTATGCCTATCGTATACAACAACAATATAACTTAAATAGAATTACTAAACTAATATTAATATTTAACAAAACCTAGTATATATTACATTAATAAAGAATTCTGTAAAGGGCCTAATTCATTATTCTCAATTATGTTACGATATTTGTTAATATAAAAGGTTTCCGAAGCGTCCAAAGTGTTCGGTTTAGTTACATTTTTGTCACTCTGTTAGGTTGGTTATAGTGTGGTTACTGTAGCCCGTGCATCACTGAGGATGGCGACATTGTCGTTGAAACGCGTTAAGTTACTAAACGTACGTGAGATTTTGTGTCCAGTTTTTATTTTGTCTAGTTTTTTCTCACAAGTCAATCTCATTTCTTATTTATAAATAAAACAGCTGATTTAGATCAAAAACTTAACATAATTTTAGGTTGGCCTACAATGAACCAAAACACGTTTATTTGCAACCGATTTTTCAAATGTAATGTCAGGTAATTATTCCTCACAACTAATAGTTCTTCTAGATTTGTTAAAGCAAACAAAAGGCAAACAGTATTATAAGTCAAACAAACATACGGTGTTACATATTCATAATGCATCCTTTAGGTGGTAAAATCAAACAAATTTTAAAATGATGATAGTTAATTCTTTAAATAATATTAATTACAACGCATTCCGCAACATGCTTTTGTCCTAATCTATCGTAATTTGAGTGAAAATATTAGACTATTCAATAATCTGTTTTCATTGACTACGAAATGCGTCGTCGCTGGGGTAAGTGGGGAAAGTGAGCATTGGCGTAGCCCCTGATATATTTTATTATTTTAGTCTGACTGGAATAAATTGAAAACCAAAAATTTCAAAAAGTCGGATTTTATTAGAAAACAAATGTTTAAAATCTAGGAAAATCACAAGCTTCTCAGTATTCACTAAATAAAACCCTTTATTTGGTTTTGATTTGATGTCCCGTACGACAGCTGACCTACATACGCCCACAAAGTAGTTCCGAGTTACGATTACCATAAACTAAGTTGTGATAAAACTACACATAATATTTTATGTGCAGCGGTAAACTTGAGCAATAAAGTCCCCAGATGAGATATTTTATGAAATATTTGACGTTGATAACTAAGTTACATATTTATATAAGTTGTTTCACTTAATGAATTCTATTTTATCTATTGTTATCAGAACGTTGGTGGTTTTTGTACTTTACCATTTATAGAATGAAAAACATCAAGGGTATTTCTAATATATTATAAGAGGGATGGCGTGCGAAGCACGCAAGGGTTCACCTAATATTTCACAAGTGGGTTGAGAGCACGCAAGGTGTCTTCCCTGGTATTGCACAAGCGGGTTGGTGGTGCGAAGCCCGCAATGGCTCAAATAGTATAGTAGAAGTAGAATTTCTTGCAAAGTACGCAAGGGATTTCTAGTATTGTACACGCTGGTTGGCGTGCGAAGCACGGAAGTATTCTCCTAGTTTTGAACAAGCGGTTTGGCGTGCGAAGCACGCAATGGTTCTAATAGTAGGGCACAAGTGGGTAGGGTGCAATGGTTCTCATAGTATTGTACGTGCGGGTTGGCGTGCGAAGCACGCAAGGATTTTCCTAGTTTTGAACAAGCAATGATTCTCATAGTAGGGCACAAGTGGGTAGGGCGCAAGGGTTTTCATAGTATTGTCCTTGCGGGTTGGCGTGCAAGGGTTCTCCTAGTTTTGAACAATTGGGTTCTCATAGTATTTGACACCGAAAACGAAGTTACATATTTATATAACTTGTTTTACTTAATAAATTCTACGAGTATTTTATCTATTGTTATCTGTACGTGTATGGTTTTTGTACTTGACTATTTACAACAATCCCTATGCTGGATTGACCATGTTCTGTAATACCACTTGTGCTCACCTAGGAGTTACGTGGGTGAGGGGAATGTCAGGAATCAATTATCAGTGAGGAAGCAAAATCAGCAAGTTTTTGCGTGGGAAATCTTACTTGTTTATTGTGAAAAAAATACAAATCTATACTAATATTATAAAGAGGTAAAGTTTGTTTGTTTGTATGTAGGGGGTAATCTCTGGAACTACTGATTGAAAAAATAGTTTTACTAATAAAAGCTACACTATCCCTGAGTAACATAGGCTATAATTCATTTTGATAAAAACCTTTTTTTATTTCAATATTTGTAAATTTAGTCAGAAAAAATTCTTAGGTTAGGCATAGAATGATAAACCAACACATGTATTTACATTTATTACCATAGCAACCAATTGAATAAAATAACAGATAATATAGCTGCTGTTAGCTCCAATATTTCCATTAACAGCTGATTTCAAAATTTGAAGCAATTATTTTTGTATTTTTAGCTTTTAGGTTAGGGTTTTAAAGTATAGACCCGAGCCTTGCTGGTTCTTTTAACCATTATTATAA
Organism: Philaenus spumarius; assembly: GCA_018207615.1. Lineage (NCBI taxonomy): Eukaryota > Metazoa > Arthropoda > Insecta > Hemiptera > Aphrophoridae > Philaenus > Philaenus spumarius. The sequence goes on along the minus strand of JAGFPH010000259.1, from coordinate 199,844 downwards.
CTGCTGTTATAAAATATAATAAATAATTTAATTTGAACATTTAACATTATTTACAATCTTAGTTTTGAGGTTATTATTAATCCTACACCTTTATTATAAGTAAAATATAACATATATTTTTAGAAGGTTCGATTGGGGGTTGGCGTGCCGAGCACGCAGGGGTCTCCCCTAGTATAATTATAAAAAAATAGAAAACATGAAGTGATTCTAGGCCATTTGAAAGAACTCGGCGACCTGAATCCAATGAGTGTCTCACATTGAATACACAGAGTGAACTTTATTTAGGACTACAATTTGGTTGCGGTTTTTTAAATTAAACATAATATTTTATTTGAAATACAAGAACCACCCCCTCCAAGAGAATCTATGATCTTTAGCCCTTTAGACACCCTTATGCATAAAACTAATAGGCCCGCGGGGACTAAAAACCCCAACGAAATAAATTTAAAAATCATAGTATTTTTTTAAAACTGAATTTCACCTAACAGTCTCTTTATACATCTTATACAGTTGACTTGTTTGCGATTTGCAATTACTTGATACAAATTTGCTCTTTATATACTATCTTCTAAAATAATTAAACAAATTTTATTAAAAAGGAACGCTTTTGAATAATGGACATTGTGAACTTCGTTTCAGACAAAAACTAGGAAACATATAATTTTCCCTATTCCACTAAGCTTCTACCTTGCAATCGCATACTTTTTCCAAATTTGTACTGATAATTTAAACAAAAGTCGAGGTGTAAAACACATAACAGAAATATTTCAAGCGACTATACTGCTGACAGAAACTGAAAACATGAGAGTAGAAGAGTCTTAAAAGTCCAGAAAGGTACTGATCGGGACGTGAGAGTTAAAACAAACTTTGCCTACTTGGTGGTTAAAGTTACTCACCTAAGAGAAGGAACACTAGTGACAAAATTAAAAAATCGTTTAAATTGAGGTCAGCAGTAGTGATACCTTATAATAGATTTTTTTATTTAGTGAATTTTTAGCAAAGAGATACATTTTTAAACGCAGTTTAACTTTGTGTACTAAATTAAAAATGTTATTTGTTTATTTTATCTTTTGTTTGAATTTACACACACATCTAGTTGCCATAGCAACAAATTTAAATAATAAATTAATTACTGCTTAGGTTTCCTCGTGGGAATTCTCTTTCATTTACTATTTCCGTTGTTTGTATCATGTTTCCAACATATTGAAAAGTTAATTTAATGCACTGCTTATTTGATCAGAAATTCCCACGAGATTTGCTTGCAGATACAAAGTAATAAAAAACTTGTCATAAATTTGGAATTGTTGAAGTGTGAATGATATAATGTAATTATTAACTAAATAATTATTCAGTGGAGACCAGGTCATAATGTTTATGGACAGACATGGTTATATAACATTAAAACAAGTCCTTGTATGATTGGGAGAAGGTAGGACTTTTGGATAAACTGAATAAATAGATCCCAGTTGCGTAATGTTTATAATAATCTATTTTCCTCTGAGGGATCTATTTATAGAAAAGACAGAAATACCAGTTTTATTAATTTTTAATTCAGTACTATTCATGTTACTCATGGCCAGAGCAGAAAGAAATTAGAGACTCTGATTATTGTGTAATTTTAAAGAAAGGAATCCATGACACATTTTCTGAGGTAAGGTTTCATTCAAGGCAATTGTCTAGGTAATTCGTTTGCTCTTCCATCACAATTTACTTGACATTTGCCAGGTAAAGCGCTGCATATATCTTGTTTTATAAATGATTGTAATGTGGGTATTTTAGGAAGGACAAGGAAGTTATATACAGAGTGTTCATACAGTTCCTATAACCCCCTTTTTGATTTTTGTTAATGAAAATAAGTTAACACAGCTTTGTATATATCTTGTGTTGCATAACTGGATTTTTTTTGACATATCTTACCCTCTATGATTTTTGGGGGGGCTTAGGAGGGTAAGGGGGATTAACAATTTAAAATATAAAGGTAGGTCATGTAATACACCATTGAAAAGCTTATTAAAAGAGAAACACAATGGTGCAAATTTGATATTTTACTTCTTTTCAAAGAAATGGTCAATCAAAGTACTGGAAAATAACATACAACCTACTTATTAATAATATTAATAAATTAATAGCCTGCTTTGATGTTATGATAACAATATCATTATCCAGAACTTTGATTGTCTATTACTTTGAAACGAAGCAAGATACTAAGCTCTAGTTTGCGCCATTCTGTTTCTTTTTAATAAGCTTTTCAATGGTGTATTACATGACCTACCTTTATATTATTTGAAATGTTTTACCCCATACGCCCTTCAAGCCCCCCAAATTCATAAAGGTTTAGATATGTGAAAGAATTTGTCCTGTTTTGCAACACCAGATATTTTATACAAAGTTTTGTTAACTTTTTTTCAATAAACAAAATAATAAAAGGGGTTTAAGGGGCTTTTATGAACACTCGTATAAGTATGTATGTCTTCGCTCTCTAACGGCGTACACTCTTATATGCCACCACCATTCTAAAGTTATAAGCAGAAAACTGCCTAAAAGAGGGCGAAGTAGAATTTTTTGGTCACTGTTGACATCACAACTGGTGAACGAATAGACTTCATTTTAATGTGGATTTCTCCTAAACCTTCCCGAAGAAATGCTGCGTCTGTCTGAAACCCCAGCTCTAAACGTTAAGCCGTTTTCAGTTGATGGCGCCTCAAACAGACACGATTTTATTGTTACAGATGAAAAATGAGTCAATCAGTAACAACAATGCAACCTTTGAAATTCTCTCCTCTTAAATAGGCTTAATATTGAACGTTCGATTGTGTACAGTGCTCTAAGCTATTTTAACCTTATCTAAGTTTCAAATTTCTTAAGATGAAAAAAGGATTTGAGGGTGAGAAAATCATAGTGAATTGGTTCAAGTACAGATGTAGTAGCACACTTGTTCCAACCTGGGCTGGACACCTGGTGTGCGCTCAGATACTATCTATTTTGATAATAATAGGTCTCAAAATCTTATTTATTCAAATCTTATTTTTATTTCCATTTTTAACCTTATATTCCTATAGACTATTTCCATTTTGTGCAATTAAATGTATTTGTTCAAATTTATTTAATCGAAATGTGTTATTTTATTTTATGGATCACATAGTTTGTTAGTCTTTTTGTTCTGTTAGGCCTAGTATTTTAAATATTATTTCTGCTGATTGTATGTAATAATTGGTCAGTATGTGTATGTTAAATTGTTTAAAAATCTTACTTCTTGATATATTATGTTCATTTCTAGTTGTGCAATATTATTTGTTACATTTATTTTATGGATTATGTTTCTTGTTTTATTTTATTCTTTTACTAATTTGTACACAGTTTATTGTGTTGGCCTACTAAGTATATTTATTATAATCACTGCATTTGTTATTATTATTTCTGCTAAGATGCTTGAAACATTTGTCTTCTTGTTTATCCGCCTTTCTTAGCTTTGTCTTTTTTTCGCCCGCCGCGTTTCGGGTAGACCCCATCTTCAGAAACTTTGTTTGCTATTATCTATTTATTTATTTTATATATATATATATATATATATATATATTTTTACTTTACATTTTTGTTGTAATTTTTATTATATTATATTTGACTTTATTTTATTATACTTAAGTTTATTTTATTAATTGTTAAAAAGATTTATATATATTTTTTTAATTGTTTTAATTTGTATTTGTTAATTCTTTTAACGGTAAACGTTGTTCCTCTTACTTCCCACCACAATTAATTAGAACGAGTTAATTATTTTTCAAATTCAACAGCTTATTTAGTTTAGATTAGCAAAATAAAAACAATCACGGAAAAACTACGAAACAGGCTTATTGTATCATAATTCAAACATCTGTTGTTACGTATTATAAATAAAACCCCTGGTTCAGATCAAAAGCTTAACACAATTTTAGGTTAGGCCTATACGGAATTAAATCACATTTTTGAAAGCCAATGCATCGTTATCATAGCAACTAACTTGGAAAATTTAGAATCATGTAATTATTCTTCACAACCGACAGTTGTTTTTTAGGTTAAGTTAACAAAATAAAAACAAAAAGGAAATCGGAAAAAAAGGGTTACTGTATAATAATTTAAACATTCTTGCCAATAAAACAAACATGTCAAATTTAGGTATATTTATAAGTGGTTATAGTTCACCAAGAACCGATTTCGCAGAATGTTGATTTTAGGATAAATGTGGTGGAAATCCAGGGCGTTTATTCACAGTCCTGTAACTCATAAACAGCTGATTGCAATCAATAGCACAACCACACAATTACTTCAGACTAGGTCTCCCACTTTAATAAGTGACGTTATGTCTTGACATCAAATAAGTGCAGTCTCTATACCCTTGCCGCAACAAGTGTATAACATAACTATTTACTAAGTAAACTCATTATAAACTAAACTACGGGAACATAAACGCTGCATTAAAGTTACACCGCTAACGCGTTGTTTTAATTACTATTATATCGATTTCCTGATGATGTTCTAGTTACAGTTTCCTTCCAAACAAAAACCAAAGAAATAAATAAAAGAGAATCTTTAATGATAACACATTATTTTTTACTAAGGGTTAAAAGCGTGCGTGCTCCACACGCCAACCTAGTTGGAACCTTGTGTACACATAATAATGTTATGTTTTCTTTATAATAAAGGTGTAGGATTAATAATAACACCGAAACTAAGATCGTAAATAATGTTAAATGATCAAATCAAATTATTTCGTATATTTTATAACATCGGTTATAATAAAGTTTAAAAGAACCATTAGGTCTACACTTTAATAAAAACCTAACCTAAAAGTTAGAAAAATAAATAAAGTTTGAAATCAGCTTTTTTATCTGTTATTTTATTAAATTGGTTGCTATGGTAATAAATATAAACACATGTGATGATTCATCAGTCTAGGCATAACCTAAGATTTTTTCCTACTAAATTTACAAATATTGAAATAAAAAAGGTTTTTATCATAATGAATTCTAGCCTATGTTACTCAGTGATAGTGTAGCTTTTTATTAGTAAAACTATTTTTTCAGTCGGTTCAGTAGTTCTAGAGATTACCCTCTACATACAAACAAATTTGAGCTCTTTATAATATTAGTATAAATACATATTCTAAAAGTAAAAAAAACAAAAAAAAAACAGATAAAGATATACAATTGCAAAGTTATTAAATGAGTTTATTGTAAATGATTTATTAGACAATACTTTGTTTACAACAGCTGTTGTTAGTTCCAATGCATGCACTACAGAGGATCAATATCTATATTTATGCTACCTGAAGCGATGTATGCAAATCAGAGTTTAGACGAAATGTAAACTAGTTCATATTTTAATTACATTTCATCAAGACCAAAGACCAAATCATTCATTTAATACCAAGGTGCAAAGTAAGTAAAAAACCGTGACACACAGTAATTATTAGCGAATTTTAATAGGAAAGATGGCTGTTGCAGTGACTCGTATGGCGAGACCTAAATTCGGAAATTGTCAATGAGCACCGATCATTGTCCCTAGAACACGTTTTGCTATGCTAATAAAATATATATATATATTTATACACGTAAATGAATGAGGTTTGAGTGGGTGCTCGAACTCTAGCGGCCCCATTTTAAAACCGATTTGGTTCAAATTTGGTGCACAAGTTGGTTCTCTCAAGTGGCTCGGACGAGTTCGTTAGCCAATAAAATCAAACACTTTGTTTGGCCGGAAGTTAAAGTTTTGAGTAATGAAACGTTCATTGTTTGAAATATAAAAATATGTTTTCGGGCTTCATTAAAAATAGTTGGTTTATAACTTGTTTGAAGAATCTAATGGAATCAGAAATAATCGCATTCTTTCAGTTTAACACGTTCGGGACTATAAAGTTTGAACCCCCGCCATCTTGAAACGGAAAACTACGGCTAATTTAAACGTGGCACAATTGTGTTAACCAGTAGGATATACTTTCATGAATTTATTTTAAACGATTCATGAGATTTAAAAAAAAACAAAATTCGACCACGCAGCTAATCCGCTGACGTGAGTTGAGCAGATTTCCAAAATTAAGTTTATAGGCCTATGTTTTAGGGTTTCAACCAATAATTTGGGAAATAGGTCTATTCACGACGGTGCTGCAAAACGACGCCATTCCGCATATTGGGAGTATCTTCAATACACAATGCATTGCGCTCATCGCACGCCAACTCCCGTATTGGGAGTATAGTCAACACACAAAGCAATGCGTGCTTCGCACGCCAACCCCACATGGCTTTGAAGCGGGTACTTCTATGGTATTTGACGTTTTGATCGATTTTGGGGGAACCAAGCGAGCTATAAGGTCGCGTAAAAAAACAAAATGTGCAGAATAACCTCCTACATATATATTTATTGAAACAAACTCAAAAACAAATTCACTTTCGTAGGAAAAATCTACAAAAATAGTTACTTCCGGTCAAAAAACGTGATTCCTTTTGGATTTTTTGGCTAACGAACTTGTAGGAGCGACGTAGACAACCAACTTGTGTACCAAATTTGAACCAAATCGGACTTAAAATGAGCCGCTAGAGTGCGAACACTTATAAAATAAATATATATATATGGTTTTTAATGACACCCCAAAACGTGTTCTGGGGACCATGATCGGTGCTCATTTGCTAATCCCGACCTTGGGTATTACCATAAGGGCCACTGCAATAGCTCATTTTACTTTCTCACTATACTATAGTATAGATAAAGTAGTCTATAGTGATCGCAAAAAAATCGATGTTGAGATTTTTGTGGAAATACCCCCTGAGTACAAAAAAGTGTTTTTACAAAATGTCTGTCTGTATGTCTGTACGTCTGTATGTCTGTATGTATGTATGTCTGTATGAATGTCTATATGTCCGTATGTATACAAAGCTAGAGCGAAAACTATTAGACCAATTTCAATCAAATGTGCACCAGACATGTCAAGTAGGTCTGTATCTTAAGTAGGCACGATAAACGGTTTAGAAATTTTTCGAAAACTACCCCTTTTTGTCAAAAAGACCCCCAAAACATCAGTTATTATTTTTGTATAAAAAAACGGCTCTAACTATTTTAATAAAATTTGGCTTATTTGTAGCCCTACCATATGCAAAAAACCTCATCTTTCTAAAAATTCTCGTTTAGCTAATAATAATAATAACTGATTTTTTGGGGGCTTTTGGCCATAAAGGGGGTTGTTTTTCAAAAATTTTCAAAACCTTTTTTCGTGCATCTATAAAGACCTAATTGACTTGTTTGGTGCAATTTGTTCGAAATCGATTGAATAGTTTTCTCTCTAGATAATAATATTTATTAGTTAATCTCCAAATTTAATACAAAATTACCTCTCCTAACCCACCCTGCAAGTCACAGTGAATCTGTTTAATAATTTAAATATGTTTGTGAGAAAGTATGTGAAAGTTCCTGTTACCGTTTATTTCCTATGAAAATTCTCTAAAAACACACGCACAGACAACTTGTAAACTAAGCAAGGTACGACACACGTTGTATTGTATTATTTGCTAGCTTTGACCTGCTGAATATTGACCATGGTAAAGATTGGTACAATGGTTGCGAGACACCCTGTATAAGTTAGATTAGTTTTATTTATTAAACGTTTATGACATAAACCTTTGTGTTTATCTCGGCGTGTCACGCCATCGCTTGGCTTTTGCTAAACCTATCTAAAGTGCTTGATCTCCGAGTCTCCGTACTACTTTCTTAAAGTTAGGTGCAATATAAACCTGAATAGTCGGTAAACTGATTTGACTTAGAAAACACATACAGGGTGATTAAAGAAGAAACGGAGAAAGTTTCAGGACGTGTTTTAGTGTCTATTAGTGAAAATAAAGAATATAAACGGTACCAGAAACTGGCACATACTTTCTCACAAACATATTTAAATTATTAAACAGATTCACCGTGACTTCAGAATTTTATATGAAAGTAGGAGATGGGATACATTGAGGGTCTTCTATCCCTTCCAAAACATGCACTTCGTAGTAACGTGTTTCGGAAGCCGTTTTTCAGCCTAAAACATTGTGGAACATCTTAAATTGTTCTTAAAGGCTATGTGCATTTGTCTTGTATCTCATAATTGAAAGATATCGACGGCAACTCAATTTAATCAACTGTTCAACTGAGTAAAAATCGATTATTTTAAATGCATTTTTTGGGAGTTTTAAGCAATAATTTTCATACTTTAAGCTAACACATAAAATATATAAAGCCTTCTTTATAACTTAAAGTAGTTTCCCAGATTATTAATTTGTTCCTTTTGTGTTAAAATCATACTGTAAGCTCGGAAGTTTTCTTCCAGGTAAAGAAGAACCTTTAAGTAGTAGAGTAAGTAATAAATATTATTATTATTAGCTGAATGAGAATTTTCAGAAGGATGCGGTTTTTTGCATTTGGAAGGGTACATTAAGGGCTACAAATAAGTCAAATTTTATCAAAATCGTTTTAGCAGTTTAAAAAAAACAATAATAGATTTTTGGGGTTTTTTTAGCAAAAAAGGGGATTGTTTTTCAAAATTTGTCAAACCCTTATTTCGTGCATCCATACATACCTAATTGAAATGTTTGGTGCAAATTTATTTGAAATCGATTGAATAGTTTTCTCTCTAGCTTTGTTTCATACAAACCGACGACAGACATTTTGTAAAAAACACTTTTTTTGACTCAGGGGGTCCCAAAACGGATATTTCCACAAAAATCTTATCATCGAATTGTTTTGCGATCACTATACTTTCCCTGTACTAGTATAGTGAGAAAGTAAAAGTTCATATGAACATAGATTCGGAAATAATTCGGTTTCCAGTTATCCACCATTTTTTTGTACAAAATACTTTTATCTTTGGTTGTAGGAAATGTATTGAACGCAAATTTAGGGTACTCATTTAACACGCCATCTTTTACCCATGTACAAACACCAAAACGTGTTCTGGAGGCTAAGATCGGTGCTCATTGACTACTCCCGACTTTAGATCCCACCATAAGAGTCATCTTTCCATGGGAACTGCTTTAAAAAATAATCGTTACATCTTTAAAACATTGCAACACATGATAACATTGTTCAACCTATTCGATAAATAAGTACTATTGCATTAATACGCTTGTTCTAATACTTGTTTCTAATACTTTATATATACATACAGTACTGTACAAATTTCACAAAAATAAAATATCATCAACCTAAACATTCAATTTGAGTATTTTCAATTAATAAACGTGATAAACAAATTAACTATAATACGGTTGACGTCACGCCTAATAATTTCCAATTTGTAAACCTACAACAATAACAAATCTTCATAATTCAACATTCAATTAGTGCATTGTGCTTAGGTTGGCAGTAATTCCCTCTTTTACAAAATAGGTCGTCGTCTGCAAAGATATTAAGCGGGAAGCGTGTCATAAACTTACAACTAGAAATTAAAGAAATCATTTTGTGTTATATTTTCATGTATTCGATCAATGTGCGATCTCTAAATTTTACACTTTGATTTTGAATATAAATATTATTATACACACCCGTTGTAATAAAAATATTATTATATTACTATATATATATTTAAACTGCAGAAGTATTTATTTTCAACATAATTCCGGTACGAATATAATAAACGAGTATAAACTACAGAGGAAGTTAAACAATTTAAACTTTAATTATGTGTTTATTTCAGATAATAATTTTGTTCGATACTGAAAAGAATCTGAATAGGTATTTTATTTATGTTTTTGTTTTTATTTATTTTGCCTGATGAATAAAATGTGTATAGTGATGTAAATATTTTGTAAACACAAAATAAAATATACTAATGCATACTATATATGCAGAAACATTAAAGAATAACAACTTACAAAACAATCTACAATTAGTCATTTAAAATAATGAAAAAAAAATTATTTGGTATACAAATTTTATTATAAGTATTAAATATAAATAGAAGAATTATAATGTTTCATCAACAAACGTATCAAATATAATATACTGTTTTGGAATTCAACAACCAATTTAATTTATATTTAATACTGAAGGTGCAGGTGGGTTTGATCGCGGATATACTTACAACCACTGAAAGGTTTGCGTCTAAGCACTAAACATACCAAATAGGTATAACTCAGCACCATTTTAAACAATTACCAACTTTGGCACATGTTTACAAGTTTAAAAGTATATAATTCTCAGTAAATAAAAACGTTAAAAATTCAATCATGTCGAGGGACACCAAAAGACCTTTAAAGTTTAACATTTATAAATCGTTGATTATATTTGTTTAATCCGAAATTTCTACCTGATTTGTATCACGGCATATTTCAAATTTAATTCTAAAAAATAACATAAACTATAGACAATCATGTTTATGACTTTTTATTTTTTCGATTTCAATTTTAAATGGGACAGGAAAATAACGATCAAATGTCGGATTAAGCCAATGTAACCAACGATTTATAACTGTGACATTTTTCACTTCTGTACTGTTTCAACACGGGTTTCTTGAAAAACTTCAAGAAAGGCTTATTATAATTTTAATATCTGTTGTTAAATATTAATAAAGTTGAACAGATAATTTGTACAAAAAGTTTAACGATATAATTTTTGGTTATGGGTATACTGAACCAACACACGTTTCTTTAATGCATTTACATTCGTTACCATATCAACCAAGTTAGAAAATTTAGGAAAATGAGAAAGTGTTATCGCCAATTACACAAATTTAACACAACTTACATAATTAGGAAGTGCTATGACGTGACTAAATCCATACAGCGATTAAGTTTAAATGTGATTTTACCACTGCCTACTGTATTTCGTCGATTTCTTCTTCCTTTACGATCAGCTGTTACATTAAACATCTTGTTTATACTAGTATGTGTGTAAAACGACGAAGAAGAAGAAACAATCGAATTCAAAAAACAAACCGTCTTACTTTAAGGCGCATAGTACCAATATTTTACGTCACAAAAAGTGATCGGTACGAATAAAGTAGTTATCATTTCAAAAAATTATTTAAGATCCGAGTTCCCTGGCCGAAAACTCACAGTGAGTTTCGTCCAAATCGAAATGTTGTTTCCCATTTAGGCCTACGTACATCCTATGCACCGGTAAGCTCTAAAAATTTCGTTTCCTTCGGTTTGTTACGCATAACTACCGAACGTAGTTCAAAATTAAAAATACTAGATAACACGTTCACTGCTAAGGACGCACGTGTGAGCTTGTCACTGAACACTATGAGAAGCGGCCGACGCACAGTGCATTGCACGCCGATCCCCGTAGTTTGAGTTTTTTCAATACACAATGCATTGCGTGCTTCGCACACCAATCCCCTTATTGGGAGAATTGTTAATACACAGAGCATTGCGTGCTACGCACGCCAATTTTAAGCCTATATGCGTCCGCTTTAAAGTATTAGTGAGTATTACGTAGAAAGGTTTAACAATTAAAAAAAGGAATTTCTATTCATTTAGCTTATTAAATATAAAAAATAACAGGTCTGCTCAATAGCATAGAAAATACGAAATTTGCGTAGAAGTGGACGTGTTAAGGGTATTGGTCATTTATAAGTACTTCTTACCTAAATAAATTGCTACGGAAAATATTTTATTCAGACATAAACAATTAAATGCAGTTGTTTTTCCTTTCTTGTATACAATATGCACCGAATTCTATCTCCCTAGGTTTTAGAAAGTTAGTGGAATTTATTACATAGGGAAGTAAATTAATTAATATTTATTGTTTATGAGTTGGTATCGCCGTTTTCAACACTAAAACGAACCTAATAATACAGAGAGCTTTAATTTGTTTATCAACTCCTAAAAAAGCGACTGTAAGTACGTACGTACATACGTGAGTAACATATAATATAACAGCTGATTTCAAAAATCAGTAGACCCTAATATTTAAGCAAACACAAAGTAGATTATACTTTGGTGTTGTGTTTACAACTTCAACCATTATAATTTCTTTTGAAGTTGACTGTATATAAATGCAACCTTGTATCTTCAATATATTCGTTAATACTTTAAGAAGAGTATAACTATTCGTTTAACTTCGGAACATTCGTACATCTTGTTATAACATATAAACGTATTCGATGATTAATTTCTTCATTATACTTAATATTAATAACTTCTAAATCATTTGATCTATTTATATAAAATGAAAAGCACTTATAAGATAATTTTAACTAATAGGATTAGAGTTTTATAATCCTTATTATTGTACACATTTACCGAGTTAAATATCCCCGTCAGCACAGTTAGGTAGGCCTAGATAAAGTCTGTTGTTTTTAAATAGTATGCAAATGATGTATTTCTATTCTGATGTGTATCTAAATTAATTTACCCGTGATTTTTCACGAGGGCTTACTAGCATGTTACATAAGAATCGATTCTGCAAAATGAAAGCTCTTTATTCTCACGCGAATTGCAGTTATTTCGTTTGAGTGTTCTTCGTCGCATTTCATCCCCGTAAAAGTAAGTAATCGAAATATTTTTAACGGCGTAACTCCCGCTTGTGCTAATTTAAACACTATGCAAAATTTGGTTCTGATCCAACAAACGATTAGGCATTAATTTTGAAGAAACATAAAAATTATTTCATAAACAACCACAGATTTTTCACCTTTAAATATTTATTGATAATCTAACTTCGGTTGTTCATTAACTTTTACAATGACAGTTAAAACATACAGCCTTTTTATTCAGATGGATTTTTTCAAATTATGAAAATTTGAGCTATTTTCTTCTGAATAATTTGTTTAGTAATTTTTTGTACTATATGTACGTACATATTGATTTTAAACAACAAAAAGACACTCTTCAACTTATAATATGAGTAATTTATAAATTAAAAATTCCCAATGTTTTTATTTCAAATCAGCTGTAATTGTAACATCCTCCTTGTGTAAGGCTACTTCTTTATCAAATTCCCCCTTATATTTATGCAATTGTTTAGATGAGATGTAAGCAGACCAAAGATATACTTTAAAATTTCTTACGGGACGTGTAAGGTCCGGGCCAGATTTTATAATAAGAAGACCATTTTACTTACTTTGCCACATCTTATTTTTATGATCGTTCCGTGAAATTGTCATCTGAAGCAGATCTCACTAGCAATAACCAAGGGACTATATTGCTGCATATAACCCACTAAACTACCTACCGTGATAGGAGTTGTCAGATCCCTATCTGGTAAAAATTAAACCTGCTTGAATAATGAAATTTTCTGAAATAAATGTATGAGTCAGTGGGATCGCATAAAAATATTAATAGAATTTATATTAGAGGCTAATAAATTGACGTTTGTAAAGTTATCTTTATCAGTGTAAAATAAAAACTAATAATAAAGTTTATTTTAGTCATGGAAACGTAGCTGTATCAAAATTATAAATAATATTAAGGTTTACGTGAAAATATTGCGTTGTCTTCTATGGGAACGCGTACGTCATTTAATCAGAATTTTACTTCTTGCGCGTATTATCAATTGAAAATCTGTAGAAAGTATTCCATGAAAGTACAGTATACGTTATAATATATTTTCTTGTTCAGAAAAGGTCAGAAATCATTGCTATGTAGTACAAATATTTTAGAAAAATTTTCTTCGTTTTGGTTTTTGAGATTCAAACGGGATATTTTCGATACTAAAAGTATGGCTTTTGTACCATTTTTTTTTTTAAACCAAAATGTAGCAAAACATTTCCTTTACACGAAACATTAAAACAGGTTCACTGCCAAGACCTTATTTATGTTTCTGGCCACAAGTGATATTGAGAGACAAATCTGTCTATTAAAACGAAATTGCCAGAAACGTTATTGAGAGATAAATCTTTTTCTCACAGCAAACTACTTTTAAAACACTGAGAGCTAAATCTATTACTCAATGTTATGTACAAGTTGTTATATCATAAATATTATAGAGGGCATTTTGCAGTTTTTGAAGGTGTTCTTAGCATTTTTGAAGCGTTTTTCGTTTAAAAGATATAACCCAATATAAAGTATAATGTTTTTATACGTTTCCCATATAAAAATCTTCATAGTTATTGTGTAATATTATTTTATATTTATGCTAAATAATTATCATAAGTTGAGGTTATACACTTGGCAGTGGTATTTGTAACATCTGATGTGACACTTTAGTAGTAGGCCTATCACAATCACATTTTAACATAGGTATTGTAAACCTAGAAATGCACCGTAATAAATTTGTCTTTCAATTTGTGATAGTTTTATGAAAATTACTTGATGTAAATAAAACATTGAACTTTCATATATTTAATTTTTTGTTTGACTAAGTATAATTTTTGTAGTTTGCAATTAGAAATGGATGAAGACAAAATTCATGAGTATTTAGAATTTAGGGTTCCAGGCCAAAACAAAGTAATTTTAAAGCAAAAACTTAATTTTCAGTAATTATTTTATTTAGTTTACACGTATTTTCAATAAAATAAAATGTTATGACCCTTTGAAATTGTTTTTGTCTGATCAGAGTAATATATTCCAAGCGAGAGATAAAAATATCTCTCATGGCACTCAACCTGTTAAAAAAGTTTTCACTTTAAAAAAAATTTGGTTTTTTTGTGCTAAATTCTAAAAATTAGCAATTTAAAAAAAAAATTCTACATAATCCAAAATGTATAGAAAATTTAAAATACAATATTTGATTTCTTATATTTTATAACACCATAGATTGCAAACTTTCCTACAAATCAGTACAATTATAGTAAATAAAACGCAACAATAAACCAGAATAAACACAATGCACTAATTAAACAACCATTCTAACTGGACAATCAACTACGCTACGGTGCTATGGCATAGATACAAAGATTTGTATATGTTTTGCGTGATTGTTATAAATCATAGAGTGGTGAACTATATAGCAAACTATTCGTTAGGGAAGATGATATATAATGCGACGTATTCAATATTTATTCGATGTACAAAACGATGATTGAAGTAAACTACAGGGCAAATGTCGTTTAGCAATTAATTGAAGCACGTAAGCAAAGAGCAGCGGCGGATGATGTCGTTAAAGATATTTTTAAATTGTTCCCCTTGCTTCTTAATGTGCAAAATTAGTTTTCTTTCCTAATCGTAATTTTTGTTTGTTCTTTATTTTAATCCCATTAGACTGATAAAGACGATTCGAATTTCATTACAGAAGATTATAATAATATTTCACTTTATTTGTTTTGTTTGTGTTTTTAATAATAACATGTTTTTATGTAAACGTTAACTGAATATTGTAACGCTTTGTATTTAGCATTTTTACAACAAAACATAGTAAGTGTATATAAATTCATTAAGTCTGTTATTTCCGTTTATTTTAAAATTATATTACTATTTTATTTGTATTTTAGTGTTTGTTTATTTATGTTAAGATCTCTTAACTATGTACTCAGACCGGTATGGTATGGTGATTCGATACTAGTGCTGCAATGAAGTAAGTTACATATTTTTTCTTTCAGGGTAAGTGCAATATATTTTATTTTTTATTTTATTTTGTTGAAATACTTTTGAGTTTGGTTTTCATTGTTTAAGGGAAATATATTATTATTATTGTAAAATAATTTAATCGAATAGATCAAATTTAAGAGTTGGTCCATTTTCATGGTTAAAAAGTTGTAGATCTTTTAAAAACAATTCCATCTAGTATTTTATGTTTGAAATAGTTAGAAAATAAATTAAAATTATGTTCGGGGGTAAATATGTAGTTTAAAAAAGCATCTTAATTATTATAAAATACCGGTATCAAATAATACAAATAAGATATATGGTCCATTTCCATTGTTAAAAAGTTGTAGATCTTTTAAAAACAATTCCATCTAGTATTTTAGTTTTGTATTAATCAGTAAATAAATTAAAATTATGTTTGCAATGTAACACGTTCACTGCTAAGGCGCACTTGTTACCTTGACACTGTACACTATGAAAAGCGGCCGACGCACAATGCATTGCACACCAACCGCCATATTGGGATTATTTGCAATACACGGTGCATTGCGTGCTTCGTACGCTAACCCCCGTATTGGGACTATTTTCAATAAGCAGTACATTGCGTGCTTTGCACGAAAACCAGCGTATTGGGAGTATTTTAAATACACAATGCAATGCGTGCTTCGCACACCAACCCCAGTATTGTTAGAATTTTCAATACACAGAGCATTGCATACTTCGCCTGTGTGCCTGTGGGTCCGCTTTATAATATTAGTGATTACTACGTAGAAAGGTTAAAAAATAAAGTAATTTCTACTCATTTAAGCTATACATATACAAAATGAAAGGTCAGCTCCTAGCATAGGAAATGCGAAATTTGCGTAGCAGTGAACGTTTTAAAATTGCATCTTAATTGTTATAAAATACTGGAATTAAATAATACAAAATTTAAGATTTTTTCCATTTTCACTGTTAAAAAGTAGTATAAAAAAGAATTCAATCTACTATTTTTCGTTTGTAATAATTAGTAAGTAAAAATTAAACGATATTCGTAAATATATGGTTTAAAAATTCCTCTTAACTATTGTAAAAAAAACCATTATGTTTTAATTTGTTTAGAAATTAATATATTTTAGTACCATAATGTAGAGGGTATTAGCAAATTTAATTTCCTCTGAACTTCCCTATTAATTACCGTAAACGTTGTCCTCAGTTCGCTAAAGTTAAAAACATCTTTTACCTAAAATGTAACACTTACTAAGTTTGATTAAGTAAATGACAATGGCAAAACATAATAAGTACAACACCTACATTTATCGCCAACTTCTGGTTAAAGTTTTGTAAGTTATAAGTTGGACAACTAGGTGTTTAAAACTATCTGAACGAATTGTTACAATTATTTTACTGGACTAAAATGTGTTTTGTTGATTTATTAAAATAATAGTTTGAATTTTAAAAGCCTCAACTAATTACACTATTTTCGTTTTAAAGTTAATTTCATAGTTCCTTTAATTTCACAAACTGCCGAACTGTTTTTACGTAAATGCAAATTGCTTAAAGCTGATTAATCGCAAAAAAACAACAAGAGGTACATAGTCTATATTTTTTATTGCCTACTTCTCTCAAACATTTTTTTAGTAGACGAAATTCGAAAGTCCTTTCTAGTTGTTCCGCAGCTATTGAAGAGTTTATAAAATCATTTAAATAGGCTTAGTATCTTGTGGTGAACTAGTTTAAATAAATATTTCTGCTTCAACGATTTCACCCATTCATTATTTTACGTTTCAACAACAATCTCCAAATTGGTTTCAAATTTAAATTGGAAAATTTTTATTTTACCAAATTTAAACTTATACAAGTCTACTTAGTACAAGTGAGAAACGAAATGTCACCTTTTCATACTGTTTCATTTGCTTACTTATTTCATACCACTAACATACTCATTCTGTAAATAAGTTTTAGTTGTAGGCCTATGCATTATATTAATATTTGTAAAAACATTTTTGCTAACATAGTATGTTGAGGCGAACTTAATAGACAATCGTTTTTATTTTAAATCATCCAACTTATTCGTAAATAAAGGTTAATTTTATATTTATATATTTAATATTAAATGTTTATATGCTCTAAAATTTTTAGAATTAAATTTTAATTGTACAATTTACGAACGTAATTCAAACTGACTAAAGTTGATTGATTAACCAATTAAATTGACACAATATTAGCAACACAATAAATTGTACAACCATCGTTGATACAGTTTTGTTAGTAAAATGTATTTTGTAGATAAGTTCTATCAGGTTACCATTTTCTGAAAGAGTTTCTTTAAAATGTTTTAAATAGATTAGTACAAGTATGTACTGTTTTTTATTTCCCTATCTGAACAAAGTTATACATTATTTCAATAGGGTAGAATGTTTTGATGGATAAAGTAATAAATGGTAAAGTAATAACTTATTTTTTAAATATTTAAACTCAATAACTATTCTGTATTTTATAAAATGTATTTTGCATTCGTAAACTGTTTTTTTTTTTTATATTTCACTACATTTAATTGATACTTTTAAAGTTTAATGTTTTCATAAAACGTTGTATAATTAATTAATTTGTGATATATTTGTTATAACGTTTTCAAAATTGTTAGAGAAGAGTTATTTTCACTGTTTAAACTTATAATTACCATTGGGCCAAGTCCATCAGATCAACACAGCTTACAACCCGACCTCTTCAGAACTTCATGCAATTTTGTGCACTTATTCAAGTCCACAAAATAAGGTTATTTGTAAAATTTAAATTGTTTTTGTCAAGTATATTTTGAGATATAAAATTACAAAATTTGGAAAAAAACGCTAATTTCGGTAAACGTCAATATCTTTAAATTGTATTTTCTCAGCTCCTAATTGAGATAGAGACTTGAAAATTGTGCCAAATTAAGGCGTTTTTAATAAGCTTTAATTTGATATGTAACACAGTAATATTGTAAAATTTTCATTTTCCCCAAAAAAATCTATTTTCAAAATGCGATTTTTAAAAAAGCTACCTTTTAAAAAATTTGAAAAAATGTATGTTTTTATTAATGACTTTGGTAAATAAATTCAAAATTTAATTTTAGCAATCTAAGTAGTTTTTTAGTTACAATCAAATTAGTATGAGTATGTCATCTGGATTTTTCACAGCCCATCAAACCAGAATAAAGGTTATGACAATCCAAACTAAATTAATATGTGGAGTACTTCAATAATAAATTATGAATTAAACGTTTTTAATTTAATGACCAATTTAAAGGTATTGACGTTTACCGAAATCAGCGTTTTTTCCCAAACGTTGTAATTTTATATTTCAAAATATACTTGACAAAAAAAAAATAGAAATTTTGGAAATAACCTTACTTTATGGGCTAGAATAAGTGTATACATTTCATGAAGTTTTGAAGAGGTCAGGTTGTAAACAAATACTTCATGTGTTGATTTCATATGAACTGACCCCATTATTAAATTTGCTATTCACTTTATTTTTATTATTTATTTCGGACAAATCTGAATAAAAAAAAAATTGTAAACTAATAAATTGTTCTTTGTACTTTATAACCTTATGGTTTTCATTTTTAATTTAATTTCAAACACAATAAAAACTAAAAAATTCCCGAAATACTCTAATTTGGTTCATGTAAAATTTTCTCTGATATTTTATTTTAGTTATAAACATTAAATAAATGAAATAAAAAAAAAGATTCCATCCTTTACACAATAACTAGAGTAGAAAAAAATTGTTTTTATAATTATATTAAATTTTGTGTACGAAACAATTACAAAACTTTACCATAGTAGTCCAAAAGCTAAAACTAACACAGCACTCACGGCACAAAATTTGGTTTTTTAAACGCCCCTTTTCCTTCACGTACGGCGTAAACTTTTTACCAGCTCACGGAGCTCTCGCGGCCTATCGGGGTAGACAGCGCGGCGACAATGACACACTCCCCCGTCCGTAGCTCCGCGCCTGCGCTCTCGAACTACCCCTAGCTACAGGTGGTTGGCTCTCGCACAATTACTAAACTATTAACCGGGTTTTATTCACCAGTCAAAGGTCCCGCGACCCGCAGTAATTGCCCCACAAAGTGCAAGGTATTATTAGAAATTTCCGCGTCATTAAATTTCTTTGAATATATCCTGCTTGGTTGAAAATTAATATTTGCATTCGGGTTCGGCGGAGCGTGAATAAACGAAAGGCGGGAGTTGAAGTTTGTTTTGAGTCGACTAATCGGGTCGGTGGTACACCAACTACCTCTATGATTTCTATTTTAGCTCACAACTTGGAAATAGAAATATAATAAATGGTACCAGAAACTGGCACATACTTTCTCACAAACATATTTAAATTATAAAACAGATTCACTGTGACTTCGTAATTGTATTAACACGTTCTTTGCTAAGGACGCAAACGTGAGCTTGACACTCTGAACACTAGAGAAGTGGTTGACGCAAAGTGCATTGCGAGCTTCATTACCCTTGCATTACGAGTATTTTCGATAAGCAATACATTGCGTGCTTCGCACGCCAACCCCGTTTTGGGAGTATTTTAAATACACAGTGCATTGCGTGCTTAGCACGCCAATTTTAAGCCTATGTACTATTGACGCACATGTACGTCCTCTTTGAAATATTAGTGATTATTACGTAGAAAGGCTCAAAAATTAAAAATAAAGTAACTTCTACTCATTAAGGCTATAAATATAAAAAATGCAAGGTAAAAACTAGCATAGGCAATACGAAATTTACGTAGCAGTGAACGATTTAAAGTAGGAGAGTAACTAATAAATTAATATTAATTTATACAAAGCTAGAGAGAAAAATTATTCTATTGATTTCGAAAAAATTTGCACCAAAAATTTAAATTAGGCCTGTATATAAGCACGAAAAAAGATTTAGAAAAATTTGAAAAACAAACCCCTTTCTTGCCAAAAAAACCCCAAAAATCAGTTATTATTATTATTAGCTAACTAGAGTTTTTAGAAAGATGCGGTTTTTTGCATAAGGTAGGATATAATAAGGGCTACAAAAAAGCAAAATTTTTCAAAACCGTTAAAAAATAATAACTCGTTTTGGGCAAAAAAAAGGGTTGTTTTTCAGAATTTTTCAAAACTTTTTTCGTCAATCTATAGTAGCCTAATTGACATGTTTCGCGCTTATTTGTTCGAAATCGACCGAATAGTTTTCTCTCTAGCTTTGTATACATACAGACATTTTGTAAACACCGCTTTTTGGACTTAGGGGGTTCCAAAACGGATATTTCCACAAAAATCTCAACATCGATTTTCTTTGCTATCACTTTACTTTCTCTATACTATAGTATAGTGAGTAATGATAAAGTTAAACAAAATTACGATTAGGGACACTATTGCGCGTTTAAATCTCTAGAAAATTCAACCAGTACCTTCTATTAATTCTTACTTATAAAGCTCTAATAGAATTTTCTAGAGACTTTAACGTGCGATAGCGTTCTTAGTTATAGTTGTTTAACGTTATTATATTTCTATTTCAAAGTTGAGAGCTAAAATTAAGAATTAAAAACTAAGCAAAGAGAATTGGCAGTGTGGATATTTAAAACTGTTTTACTTGTTTTGTAGTTAAGGTGGTAAACCTCTAGTGGTGAGAAGTTCTCCTATTTAAATTCTCAATAGTTTAACACTGTAAACGTTGTCCAATAAATGGGCAAATGTTGATTTAATTTGACGGTAGCCCTTAGGTAGTTTTGGGGTTAAAATAATCCACATTTGTGCACATTTTCAGGACCACAAATTATAGATGTATGTGAAAAGTATTGATCGCAAAAGGTTTACGTTGTAAACTATAAAGTTAGTATGCAACCGACTGAATCCAATATTCGTTAGAACAGCTGATTTAATTGACAAGTTTCAATATTTATATTATATGCTTGGGTTAAGCCTAGCCCATTTCCAATATAAATATGGAACGTATCGTTCATAACTCGTACCAAAAGTCCTTCTTCGGTTTTTGATAACATATTCTGAAACCCCAAGTTTCGTACTAGTGACAAAATGGGCGATATAATTTGCTCCAATTCGTAAGTTTTTACTGGGAATAGTAGGTACATTTTTGCCAATTTTATTAGGATTAGACGTTTTTGATCTATTATGGTACAAGTAATAATAATGTAACAAAGTTTCATATTTACTAGTTTTTATCCAGCAGTTTTTTATTGAAGTAATAGGCGCACCGAGTCCAAACAATTTTTTGTGTGGTGGATCAGATTTTTCCGTCACGCTCTACTATGTACAGTAGGCCCTACACATGTTTATAAAGCTGAGTATATAGTTTACTTGGTAATACCTCTGATATGGACGTCGTGCGTCCTCATTTTGTAAGTCATGTTAAAATAGTTTACTTGGTAATACTTCTGAAATAAACATAATGCTCCCTCATTTTCTAAGTTGTGTTAAATTAGTTTAATTAATAACGCCTCTGTAATGGACATTGAGCTTCCTCATT
>JAGFPH010000259.1:150677-172886 GCA_018207615.1 Philaenus spumarius | reverse complement strand
GACCCTTCCTAATCCTCTTTAATGATCGGGGCAGTTTCATCGTTTCAAAAGTACCCACAATGTCGGGGCAGTTTCACTACAACCGACTTATGATATTCGGTTAAGGGTGCGCTATACCACTAGAGAGAATTCTCAGCACGATGTTGAATAAATCCACTAGGAGCGCTGGCAATCAGTCTAGCAGTGAGGAGGCGGAGCTAAAGAAATGATTGACAGTGTTTGGGTTACACCTTCATGCAGACAAGACGTACAACGTAACACACACAACTGTACTGTACTTCCTTTCCTTGTTAGCCCTACTGTTAGTAATAATTATAACTTAGCAACGCAGCGAAGGCATTCAAAACACATGTTTAAAAATAAGGAATTGAATAACTGAATTCGTTATTTTGTTTTGTACTTAATAATACAAACAAACTGTTTACTAATGTTGCAAAGTGTTAGTTATTATTAACTTACAAAGCAATTAAATAAAGTATGAAACATGGGCTTTTGTAACACTTGCCGAAACGTTCGACTTTATTCATTATTGTTCTGAGTAAAAAAATCACTTTTTAACTATAAGTGCACGTTCTGTTGACAATCATATTTTTAAAACATAGGCCTACCTACTCATCTGTAGGCATCTATAATATTCAAATAATCATTTAATTTATACTATGAAATGTCTGCATATTAATAGTGTCGGTTTTTATAAAATTTGATGTATAATAATTTGGCTATAATTATAGTACAATAATTTACAACAATTAGTTATATGATTATGACACTTAAGATCGATCTTTCAATCCAAATTAAACCCTGGTTTTTATCATAAAAAATTATATACTGTATGTATATATTTTGTTACAAAAACAAGAAAAGAAAAAAAACCTTAAAATTAAACATCCATATCACATCCAGAATTCGATTTAAAATTAATTTTCTGTAAGTTTCTTTAGAAAAATGCCTTGCAAAATTACCTGAACTTGCATTTTCTTGTTAGGTTAATTTGAATAATTCTGGTAAAGTGCATCCTCCTATTTCATTATTTTTTAATTTGTATTTGAGCCCCAGTACAACACTCATGTTTTAGAAAGGAGTAAATTTACCTAACTTGAAGATAAGCATAGCCAATAAGGCCTACTTTAAATTCGGAATCTAGGAACAAATAGGTATAGCTATAGGCCTATTTTGAAATAAATAATTAACTTATTCATTTTTCATTTTGATGAGAAAAAAAAACATTATTATTTATGCATTATGAAAATTATTATTTGTACATACAAAAGTTATTATTTACTCATAAATAACTTATAATGTTCACATTAAAATCATTATATTGACGCATACAAAGTTATAATTTTCACATAAAAATCATTATTTACACATAAAAAGTTATTATTTGTACATAGAAATCATTATTTACTTACTTAATCATATTTTATTATTTACCCACAAAAAACTTATCCTTCTGTATTTACACATAAATAAGTTAGTATTTTATCCACTAACAGTTAAAAAAATATTGTTTACAAACAAACAATAATTATAAAAGTTATTTACACAGAAAAAAAATATTTACACAAACAAAATCATTATTTAGGCTTAAATATACTATGTGTTTACACATACAAAAGTTATTATTTATCCACAAACAGTTACAAAAAATATTGTTTACACACAAACAATACAGTAATTATAAAAGTTATTTACACAGAAAAAAATTATTTACACATACAAAATCATTATTTGTACATAAAATGTTATTATTTACACAGACATAATATTATTATTCACATAAAAAGTTCTCATTTACAAACAAAATACTAATTATTTAGAAATATAAATAACTATTATTTACAAATATACAAAAACAAGAAATCTGTTTACAATGTTATTGAAAATACAAAATATATAGTTTTTTGAAAATCTTTTTTTTTCACCCGTTTTTTCAATGTTTCCACTCCCGTATGGGTAATCCCCTTGGGTATCTAGGGTCAACCAGTTCCGGAAGCATACACTCATTATGAAATGAAACCAATTGTCTTTTCATTTTAGTCTCCCAGAACTCGTCGTCCTTATTTACCCTTTCAATGGATAACCCTTGTGGAGTCCATACAATAAATAAACAAAATGTACGCTTCGTTATATGAAGCTGTCCTTGTATTTGATAAAAATATGAGTGGTTTCTTTTTAAAACTAGCTTTTCCTGATGATCAACTTCACAGAAATTTATTATTTTGGCCTTAGTCGCCTCCAGTGGTGACATATTTCGTGCACTTACAGGACACTTCACTTCGACAATCCCCTTATCTCCCAAAATTCCGTCTGGTGTTGCAGCTAAAAAGGACAGGTTGCTGTCGATAAATAATCTGCATTCATCAATTTTGGTGCCGATACGCTCTTCAACCCCCTGTATTGCAGTTTTTTCATTTTCAATGCCATATTTTGTACAGTAGATAATGAATTGTATTTTTTTTTTCACGACGTGGATTTACGCATTTTGCAGATTTTACCAAAATTTGATGCTGTAAGTCTACACCTTTTCTCTCAACCACAACTCACTTTGGCTTTGGCCCCGAGATTCTTGTTCAATCCTTTCACGGCGAACGTCATTGATATTTATTGACTCCAGGAAGTCCATTTTATTCTGTTCATAAATGTCCGGCTCCATGTCCAGCTCAGCACATTCAACAGATCCATAGTCTTTGTCTGCAGATGTCCCGTGTCTTTTGTCCCACTGTTTCTTAAAACATGATCTTGTTTTTCTAACAGATTTTCTATTCTGTTTTCTAGTGAGAATTTTTTTAGAATAGATCCCTGGGCTGTGGCCAACAGTTATTTTTTTATGAATACAGCGATGCAAATTGTCAGCCTCGTTTACTGCTATGGCCGAGAGTTCACTTCGTACAGTGTAGCTTTCTCTTTGAGCAAAGTTTACTCTTTTTTTTCTCCAACAAACTTACATAGTCTTGCATTAAAACTTTCGGCTATGTTTGAAGTAACGCAATCCAAGATGCTGTCGGTATAATTTGTTAAAAAGTTATTGGCTGCCATAATTTCTGGCCATACCCCGCTGAGATACTTGTATACGTTTTGTCTCTGCTCTGGCTCAAATCACAGACTAAAGAATTCTATAGTCTGTGCTTTGCAACAAAAAATTGTAAATTGAATGATAGCTTACCTATTGACACAATGCGGTGGAATTATCAAAGTAACGACGTCTGTATGTTCTGCTCTTTGCATAGGCTCTCCCTCGCGCTGTGGGAGGTTTTGTCTAAAATAATTTTTTTTAAATGTAATAGTATAATTTTGTATTAGTTCAAATTTTTGACACTTTCAAAATAGACCTTATATAGGTTGTCCGTATTTCTAAGAAAATAGTACATTCAATGATAGCTTATATATTGACACAACTGTACTGTCGAGATAGTGACGTTTAGTTTTTGTTACGTTAACGGTTTTCAAGTTATATCCCTTTAAAAATTTATAATAACCGCTATTTTGCACTTGTAAATTGTAACATATAAAACGCTTTTTATATCAAATTTGAACCCAATGTCTTATTTATCTATTTCTGAGTTTTTGTAAACAAACTAAATGACAAATTGCGACTAAACTAAGCCGAATTTGAAAAAAAGTTAAGGAAAATTTTTAATTTATTTCAACGTATATCAGGTTTTTTGTGACATCCTGTGTACTAATCCAAATCACATTTGTTTCTTTGTACTCCTTTACAAGGCTGAAGAATATACATAACTTAACGGATTTAAAAAAAATTATAACATTAGTTTGTCATTTTGTTTTGCACTAGTCATGTACAAAACAACTTTTACTTTTTATTAAAATTTACAAAGCAATTAAATAAAGTGGGAAATGTGATGTATAAGTGTAGCTTATATTACCTTTTCAAACCTCAATTAGGTCTACGTTATTGTCCGATTTATAAAATACGCAAGTTTAAATAGTTATTTAAAATAATTTAATTTTGCCTCTCAAAATATGTATAGATAGATCTAGTTGTAAAATATTTCAGTTGAAATATCAGTCGAGACAATTAACGTTTTGCACAAACAATTTTTAGCCCGACCTTTCTATAGATATAGGCTACTGAAGTCTTCAGATATTACTTACTGGATGCTCGCAAATGTCGGGACGGGAAGACAGACAAAGTGGGAGGAGTCAACATTGAAAAGACTTACGCTAGCCTGTTTCACTGAATTGACGCACTACCGCGCCACTTTCCAGTAGCAAGAATATCGCTTGCAAGCACTTGCATGATTGCAAAGTACTGCCTTATTTTTTATTTTATCTATATTCTTTCAACTGCAACATTATCAGAACACTTCAATGTACAATTTGTAGGACACAAAATGTGTTCAAACAACTTCATGTTTCCAAGTAACTCAACTGAAAATCAGGTTTTTCGCCTACTTATAAGCTAATTATCTTTAAGTAAAATAGATAATTTCCATTGTTTAGCACCTACAAATTATAGTTTAGATGTTCGTTAACAACTTCCCGCAAATTTCAAAACATTATCTTCAAAATTGAATGAATGATTTCTAAGATTGCAGAGGGCTGCATAGGTCTGTCTCTTCCTGGTATGGCGCACCCTTAAGGGAAGGAACGTCGGTTAGGACAGTGGTGTGATCTGCTTTGACCAATCACTTTATTACTCTATGACGTAGAAATCGTGCCACAATACAACATTTACAAAAGTTTGAAAAGTCCGTTGTAAAAAATCTTAACGGATCTTAACGGACACAATTTGAATACATTACATTCCTCCCTTCTAATTTACAATTAAATTTACCTTTACAATTAAATTAACCTTGAGTTTAGTAGCAATTAGACACACAAAACATGAACAATACAATTAATAATTAACATACAATAACTAACTAAGAACACTATTACAATTTTACAACTGCTTAGCATAAACAACTGACAAGTTATAAATTTAAACGTTCAGGTGGTTTCCTTATTCTACTTGGATAACGTTCAACTGGAATGTCAACAACCTGATCCCGTTGTACTAGTTTCCCAGGACTAGGGCTCGTATTTAATGAACTTCCGTTTCCTGGATGTTTATTATTTAAGGATGACCTATACTCAGGACTAAATCCGTTTTAATTGACACTGAATCGTTTGTTATCATATTTTTAAAAGTATTGGAATCAACCATATTACATGAATCTACACTATCTGCTATCTTTTCCTATTAATTGATTAATATGATGTTTCCAAACAATACCTGAACTTAATAGGTATAACTAAATACATCACATCATTTAATGTTTTAATTACATCTCCTTCAACCCAACTCAAAACACGGGGGTGGCGTGCGAAGCACGCAATGCACTGTGTATCGAAGATACTCACAATAAGGCGTTTGGCGTGCGAAGCACGAAATGCTTTTTGTATTGAAAATACTCAAAATAAGTAGGTTGGCGTGCGAAGTACGCAATGCATTGTGTATTGAAAATCCTCCCAATAAGGTAATTGGCGTGCGAAGCACGCAATGCAATGTGTATTGAAAATAGTCAAAACATTGGGATTGGCGTGCGAAGCATGCAATGCATCGTGTATGGGAAATACTTCCAACAAGGGGGTTGGCGTGCATTGCACTGTGCCTCGGCCGCTTCTCATAGTGTTTAGTGGCCAAGCTCACATGTGCGTCCTTAGCAGTGAACGTGTTAAAGAGAGTGAGAAGCGACGTATATAAAGTTTATTTTTACATTTCACAGACACAAAGTATCGAAGCTATTTCGATTGTGTGCCCTATCTAAATATAACATTTCAGAATTGATACAAAATTGTAGAGAAAACTATTTCAGATTTGGGGCTGTGTCGTCTTATTGTAGCCGATGACGTAGAAATCTACTGAGTGACCTTAATTTACTTCCACTTCTAGTGTGTAAACTTGGCGTTTTATACAATTGTATGTGTATCTTTTTTAAAGGCGACACTTTAGTGTCGACACTGAGTGTATACATCGAGTTTCTTCGTGTGTACACCAATGTCTCTGTCCATGACACTCGGTTGCGACACTTGTGTCAGTGTCGAAGTGTCCGTACAGTGTACAGGTCATAACAGAGTGTCTCTTCGAGTGTATCAAGTTTCGAGCAAGCAGAAACTTTTCGCGAGAGCGAGGGTGAAAATATGACTCGTTTGAGGTCAAAAGAAGGAACCAAATCAATAATTTTACATATGTAGGGACTACTAGAACTCTGAAATGTTACGATTATAAAAACAATTCAAAAAGAACTGCTGCTTTGGAAAATTTGGCTGTGCAATTTAATACAAACGAGCCAGAAGTACACAGAAAATTGCACAATATATGAACCCAGTAAATACTATAGCTATACTAATAATATAAAGAAGTAACATTTTTTTGTTTATTTGTTTATTTTGTTTGTTGTTGTTTGTAATCAATAACTACTGAACCGATTGAAATTGTTTTACTAATAAAAAGGTACAAGATCCTTGAGCAGCAATAAAATAGTCCAGGAGCATACAAAGGCTATAATTCATTTTGATAAAAATATTTTTATTTCGAATTTGTGAATTTAGTCGGAAAAATTCTTAGGCTAGGCCTAGACTGATGAATCAACACAAAATATTTCTTAAATGTATTTAACAAACAACCATAACAACCGATTGAATAAAATAACAGATGAAACAGCTGTTTGCTCTAATATTCCATTAACAGCTGATTTCAAAGTCTGAAGCAATTATTTGTATTTCTAACTTTAGCTTTAGGTTTTTATTAAAATTTAGTCCTGAGCTGGGTCTTTTAACTTTTATTACAACCGCTGTTATAAAATATACGAAATAATTCGATTTAAACGTTTAACATTATTTACCTTCTTAGCTTTGGGGTTATTATTAATCCTACACCTTTATTATAAAGACAACATAACATGATTATGTGTATAGAATGTTCCAACGGAGTTGGCGTGCGGAGAACGCAGGGGTTTCACCTAGTAATGAATATAAGAAAAATTAAAGCCCACATTAAAAATTTTAGAAAATGTATTATAAGCGTCCAGTTGTTGTCTTTTTGTATCCATCTTTAAACCAAACTTTTCTATTTTCACGTCGACGTTTTTTAATTAAAATGCACGATACTACGACTGCTGCAGCACGAAGTTTGTTCATAGTGTTTTGTAAAGGACTGAATAAATTGTAAAGTGTACAGATAAAAGTGTCGCGAACTGCAGTGTGCGACACCTAGTGTGAGGCACTGATCTAGACAATAAAATTGCTTGTAGTGTGGACACCTCTGACATTAGTGTCGACATTTGTGTCGACACTGAGTGTCGCCGTGTATACTAGCATTAACAGTATCTTATGTTCCCAGGTCTTAATAAAATAATTTCAGTTCGTGTAGTTTAATTCCAAAGTCTTGCGCTTTGAGATTACACTTTACCCAACTAAGGAAGAGTGAATTTATGATCTTCTTTCGTTCAATTTACTTTTGATTAGAAATAATAAGAAAAACAGAGTAGTTGTTAGAACTTATAAAGTTTTGATTACAATTTAAAGTTTCTCAAGGAAATTGTGCAAACTATATTTTTACATAATGGATTTATAATTTACCCTCTCTTTCCTTGATGTATATACAGGACGGTTCAAAACTCTGGGGATGAGTTACAATTAAATATATTTTATGTAAAACTGTTAACTGTAAATATTCAATATTCGTGATTGTAGAGTCTATTACAAGTAATTTGATATCTACAGGGTGTCCCATAAGTGTTATGTTGTACTATTTTTTGTTTTTAAATAAATACTAATTATTATTCTTTTTTGATTTATAATTAAATAATATTTCAAATGATATGCCACACATCGATATTTGGGAGTATTTAAAACGTTTGAGTTACACCCATTTTGATTTTTCAAAATAGATTTCGAGTGGTTCAACCAAATATAGTTGTGTGGCATATAGTTTGAAAGCTTATTTATTTCTAAAAATTAAAAGAATAATAATTAGTAATTAAAAAATAGTACAGTAAAATGGGCCAAAATCTGAAAACCCGTTTTCGTTGTTTTTTAGCTGCCATTTTTAATCGGTTAAAGATATGGATGTGCAAATTTCACCGTTGGTTTTCTCCTGGAATTCTACATCGAAATGATGTATCACATGACCACCTTCCTATTAAAAAAAAACGAAGTTACATTCAAAATGGCGGATACAAGATGGCGGATAATTTTTTTGAAACCTTCATAAAATAGTGTTTTTACTTAGATTAGGTTTCTCAATCACATATACCTTCAAATTTTCTTGATATGCGACAAATTAAACCAGTGCTGAACTTTTTGTACACCCCGTATGTAGGATTTATGTGTTCGAACATGAACGACTGTTTTTACATCTGATTTGGTCCAAATCGGCACACACGTTGACTCTCTACTAAGTCACTCGGAAAAATCCAACAACCGAAAGTAAAATTGTTATGAGATTAATCGTATAAGAATGAATCTTTCTTGTTTTTTTTTTTTTATAAAAAAATATAAATATAGCCTAGGCCCTACTAGCTGGCCCGACCCGGCTTTGCAACGATAGAGAAATAAAATTTGTATACAAAAAAAAATCAATAAATATATTATACTATGTATTTATTATGGGGATTTTTAGCAGCTTGACCCCTCCAACCCCCCCGAAAATTTCCAATTTTTTTAAAACCTTTCTTAACGAGCACCTAGGGCAATATAGAGGAAGCTTCATACAAAATTTACTATGTATTTCTTATGGCGATTTTTAGTAACTTTGACCCCTCCAAACCCCCCCTCCTAAAATTTTAAATTTTTTAAAACCTTTCTTATCGAGCACTTAATGTCCTAGAGGAAGCTACATACCAAATTTCATTACAATTAGTTCAGTGGTTTTTGAGATTTCGTGATGAGTGAGGGAGTGGTATTTGGATCATATATACAGCGTGATCAGAACCAAGTGATGAAAACTTTGGGAAGTGGTTCTACGGGACAAAATAAAGAGAAAATCAAGAATAATATTTTTTCGAAAAACGCTTCATTTTAAAAATATCCGCCATTTTGTTTCTTTTACTAAATTATTATTATTTATAGAACGGTTTAACCGATTGAGTTCAAACTTGGCTAGAAGTTTACCCTAACAATGACCTATCTTTAAAAAAATAAACTATTATATCCAATTATGTGCTTTAAAATGTCGACTGTTTGAAAATGTCAGACCTAGATTATTAAAAAACCTTACATTTTAACAAAAAATGTCATGGTACTTTTTTGTAGCCTTTTTGATTCCCTATCGGATGATGTAACTTTCAAAACAATCGGATGAAGGATAATAGTTAGGTTAAAGATAATGACAGCAAATGTGCATACAATATTGTAGTATTTACTGTGTAGTATAAGATGCCGGATTGAACAAACCAATTACTACACAAAACTTAGCTTTATCCATCATCTGATTGTTTTAACAGTTACACAATCCGAAAGGGAATCAAAAGGGCTACAAAAAAGTCTCTTGACCTTTTTTTGTTAAAATGTACGGTTTTTGAGTAATTTAGGTTTGAAATTTTCAAACAACCACCATTTTGAAACTCATTATTGGATTTAATCGCTTCTTGAGATATATCATCTTTAGGTTAAACGTCTTACCAAGTTTGAACTCAATCGGTCAAACCGTTCTCTAGATATTAATTATTTAGTAAAAGAAACAAAACGGCAGATATTTGGAAAATGAAGCGTTTTTTTCGAAAAAATATTATTCTTGATTTTCTCTTTATTTTACCTCATAGAACCATTTCCCGAAGTTTTGAACACTCGGTTCTGACCACCCTGTATATATAGACAGACATATTAGATTATTCTGCACATTTTGTATTTTACACGCCTATATTATAGCCCGCCTTTCATTCCCCCAATATTTATCAAAACTTGAAATACCATAAACGTACTAGGGTAAAATCAACTTATGGGATTTTACCGTGGGGGCATCTTCTGATATGAGGCCGACTGCTGGAAAGCAGTTTCGCGAAACAAGTTAGTCTACTGCGAGCGAAGTGAATCAGTCAATAATACGAAGCCGCAAGGTCTAGGTGCAAGCTCGCAATGCACGTTCTTACGCTATGAGTGGAACGAACAGCGCTTGAGCCGGGACTAGACGTTGAGGTGCAAACAAATTCTACTAATATTTTTCATACCTGGAGGCAGATATTAAGCGCTTTCATGAGTGGGCCTATTTCCCAAAGAGTTGGTTTGAAACCTTAATAGTTATAAACTTACTTTTTCAAATTAGCACAATTCGCAACTACTTGATCTAATTATTTGTTTTGTCTTGAATTTTTCTGGTTTTCGAAACTTTACAAAAACAGACAAACTCCTTCTTACTGTCAAGGAGCACATAGAGCGACCGATTGAGTACAAATCTCATCCAAACTCGTGATTGATTATCTCTCATCATTATCCAAATTCTGCACCAAGAACATGGTGGAACTGAGATGGGTGCCGGTACTTCATTGAATCCAAAAGAACGGTGTGGCAAACACGTTTGCCAAGAAAGGAGCACCTACACTGTTCATGTTACCTGAACCAAGGTGTTGCGTTAGCAGTCCTTGGAAATAACTACAGGAGTTTGTGTAAAATTTCCGGGAACTCACACACCAAACGACTAATCCTGGGTCCAAACACCATGACTGACATCAGCTGATCAGGCCAAGCGAGTTATTGCACTCGCAACTCAGCATGGTCAGTTAAGGAAATATCTAGCAACAGTAGAAGTTGTCTGTAGCAATCAAAAGTGTCAACCTTGTGAACATAACCAAAGTCTGCAAGACATGTTATCTTTGATTGCGAGGGGATGAAGCTCAAACAGGAATCTAGTATTTAAGACTTGGACCACACAAGGGGTAACAGTTTTTCAGCTAAGTGCTGCAACAAAGGTGGCGTAATAAACCCAAGACTGACTTCCAAGATGCCTCCTTCAATGCAGAAATCTACTCAAGTTGGGCGTTTAACCCATAGCGTATAACAGCTATAACACAAACAAATGAGCAACATTAAAAAAAGGCAATTGAAAAATTAAACTTATATCATTCAAAAGAAATGCACAAAAACATAAATTATGTGTGTTTGCTGCCCTTAAGGCAGGTAAAATAAATTAAACATAATTTTAGGTTAGGCCTAGGCCAACACACACATTTCTTGAATTTATTTACATTCATTACCACAGCAACCAATTGAATAAAATAACAGATAAAACAGTTGATTCGTATGTCCAGCTAGGTACAAAATAATATTTTAAGTTAGGCCTAGACCGAACCAACACATGTTTCAGCACACA
Organism: Philaenus spumarius; assembly: GCA_018207615.1. Classification (NCBI taxonomy): domain Eukaryota; kingdom Metazoa; phylum Arthropoda; class Insecta; order Hemiptera; family Aphrophoridae; genus Philaenus; species Philaenus spumarius. The sequence goes on along the minus strand of JAGFPH010000259.1, from coordinate 161,572 downwards.
CAAACCAATAAAAACATGCGTTATGGAATTAAAGAATAAGAAAAAACTATGTTACATCCCAATTAAAAGTAAATAACAAATATTATAATAATAGTAGGCCTATTTATTGGTAATATATGATAATCGATAGTGATTAACCAATATTAACAGCTGATTTCAAAATATTTGTATTTCTAGCTTTTTGGTTAGGTTTTTGATTAAGTGTAGACCTGAACCTTACTGGTTTTTTTTTAACCTTAATAATTTGATTTGAACATCCTTTGTTGCCCGACGGTACTTTTACGTACCACCCAATTCAACTGTCTTTATGAAAGGTAATAGTTTCTTTATCTACAAGTTGAGGCTGGAGGTAGTTTAGAGTACCATTGCAGTTCTGTAAAACATCAGGTCTACACCTAGTTTCAAAAAATGCCACCAGAAAACAGGACTTGCTTGGCTAGTACTTGCTTTCAATTGGCAATTTATATGGTGTGATTTCCCTATTTTTTTAAACATGTTCTATTCTTTAATTTGTTAGTATTTTTTATTAAAAGTCTAGCATATTGTTTTAAATTAATTATTGAACTTAATAAGAACTGATCTAAATTGTTATTATAAACCTCTCACACATACAAATTATACAGATTCAAACTTAAGTGCAACCAAGCAAACTTCCTATAACCACTCCTAGATGGTGCTGATAAACTATATTTTACTTTACTTTTACTTTACACGTAATATTTATATCGATAACTAAAGTCAATTTGTCAGTTTTCTTTAATCAAGCCGTAGCATAGTGGATAACGTTGCGTCTTCCTGATCAGAACATACTGGGTTCAAATCTAGGCTAGGGAGAACAGATATCTAATCATATCTGTGGTTTGAGGGTAGGAGAGCGGAAGTAAAGGAAACGGTGGTTGGCTCGCTTCCAAGCTGACGGGATATGACTAGATATCTGGTCTCTCCAGCTGGGGCTGTTTTGCATTATTTTACAAAGGTATTTATATGTATAGCCTATATATAAATATTTACTAAAAAAAAGTAAAAAAAAGAAGAAAAAGTTATTTACTAAACAAACTTAGTTAATCACAAAAATAAAGAAATATATAGTTTTTTTCAAATTTTATCACTTTTTCGTTGTCAAAGGGTTAACATTATTTCACATCTTAGTTTTAGTTATTTACCATCCTACACCTAATTATAAATGAAACATAACGTATGTTTTTATAAGGTTCTATCGTTAGTTGGCGTGTGGAGCACGCAGGATCTCCCCTAGTTTACGTAGTATTTAAATGACATATATATGCTATTTTCTGTTGCAATATATATGTAGGAATTTTGATCAAATCTGTATAATCAATTGTTGTTAGGCTCCTTATTAGAATTTAATTAATTTAATCAGCATTTTCACTGTATTGTGTAATAAACTGATCTTCGCAGTAGTTACATAGTTAATTTGAACTATAAATGCACATTTTAAATAATAAACACTTGAAACTGTTTACACAACTCTGCGAACAACACTTGGCTAAAGACTTTGAGCTACTTCAAAGTTGGTTTGTTTGAAGCCGAGAGGTTGAAAGTTACTTAAGCTGTTTGGACAAACTTTCTTGGATGGACGATTGTTATCAAGACACGAGGGGAAGAAAAATGTTGTTCAGTTTGTAATAGAAAAACTTTACTAAGTATTGTCGTACGATACATTGACCGCTGATCTCTTCGTTGCTTTGTTCTGTTGGCATTCGTAATATTTTATGTAAACTGAACGATAGGTTTTTATTTGTTTTTTTAACAACTTGAATATTAAAATTATAGAATGCGGTTTTGCCTACGGCAGTTTCTTGCATCCTAGTAGTATAGTAACTTTTTAGCTAATATCCATATAAAAGATGAGCTATTGCAGTGACCCTTATGGTGAGACCTAATGTCGGGAGTAGTATATGAGCACCGATCATGGTCCCCATAAAACGTTTAGAGGTGTCCTTAAAAATTATATACCAGGTGTCTTAATAGTCCCAATCAATCAGTTTAACTTTTGTGTTTGATAAAACAAATAAATATCCTTTGGGGAACTTTACTAACTTAACCCAAAGTATCTTTTGAAGCAATCGGACATTTTGAGTGTCCCCTAACAATGGGGAATTTGGGGCAAGTAAACATTTTTAATTGGGAAGTATGGTCATGTGATACCTCATTTTAAAGGTCTATTTAAGACTAGGAAAATGACACAAAGAAAATAAAAATCGGACTCCTCTAAACAAAATGGCGGCCATAAACGTGTTGAAATAAATCGACATAAAGTTGCTAATATCTCGAAAAGGAAGAGTTTTTAGAAAAAAACTCAAGAGACAAAAAATGTTTATTTCAAAATGCTTGAGCGTTTAAAACGTTTAAATCGACTCCTACATCTTTTGTAAAAAATAAAATTTGCGAAATTGATTTGGAAGCAATTGTTTAGGTCAAGCACTTTGAAATAAACATTTTTTGTCTCTTGAAATGTAAAGGGGGGGGGGAGTGACTTTATAACCAGCCTGTATATGTATTTATGTTTTAGAACTTCTGATTTTATCCAAAGTCGGTAAACACGTTGGTTGTCGAAGTTCCTTAGCTAAAAAATTCGACAACCTAAAGTACATTTTTGACTGTAAGTAACTATTAGGAGGCTTTTACATGGTCAGAAATGAGATCAGCACCCCTAAAAAAAACGGAGTACCGATTTTCACGGCTTTTCATCTATTTTTAGAGGTTTAAATAAAAGTTATGCACTTATAGATGCACTTTATGCATCCTCGATGCATTTCCGCTTTCTCCCAAAACCGGTCATGTGTAAGCTTTTTTCCTGGTACTTTTCTGAACACGATGCAGAAAACTGCATCCAAATCGGAGCTGTAGGCCGAAATTATCTTTGTTTTTCAGTAATTTGCCTGGTCTATTAATTCCCTTTTTGTGATATGGCTGATTGGTTAGCAAAACAAAAAAAAAAAACAAAAAATATTTACAACCGGAAGCACGTGACCGTAAGTAACTGTTTTTTAAAGATTTGTGTATGATATTATTGTACACATTTTTTTTTACACGACCCCCATAGCTCGCATGGGTCTACTAAAATCGGTCAAAACGTAAAATACAATAAAAGTACCCGGTTCAAATCCACGTGGGGATTTTACCATGTGGCATCTTTTGATCCGAGGCACCTTCAGTTCATAACTCGTGGCCGCATGACAGAGGCAAACGTTTAAAGCGAGTTATTTCCGTGTATTGCGAGTAGAGCAAAAAGCGCGCGAGTTGAAGGTGGAGGCTTAAGCGATAAAAATCCACAAATATATTCCGTACACACAGGAAGCTCTACTCCGTCTTAATGAGTAGATATATTTTCCAAACATTTTTGATGACAACCCTAAACGATATAATCTTAATTTTGTAAATTCGCTTAATACGACCAGTGCTAAGGACGCACATGTGAGCTTGACACTGAACACTATGAGAAGCGGCCGACGCACAGTGCATTGCACGCCAACCCCAGTATTAGGAGTATTTTCAATACACAGTGCATTTCGTGCTTCGCACGCCAACCTCCGTATTGGAAATATTTTCAATACACAGAGAATTGCGTTCTTCGCACGACGACCTCCGTATTGGGAGTATTTTCAATACAGAGTGCATTGCGTGCTTCGCACGAGAATTTTAAGGGTACGTGCTATGGACACAAATGTGCGTCCGCTTTAATTAGTGATCATTACGTAGAAATGTTCAAAAATAAAAAATAAAGTAATTTCTACTCATTTAGACCATAAATATAAAAAATAAAAGGTCAGCTCCTAGCATAGGAAATTCGAAATTTGCGTAGCAGTGAACGTGTTAACTCATGTCAGCCGTGCAGCTGATTGGTCGAATTATTTCTTTCGTTACTAGCCACCGGTAACATGACACTTCTAGTCCTGAATACAAAATTAATAAAACTCATATGTCAGTCTCGTCTATAAACAGATTCCTCAGAGAAAAATAGATTATTTCAAATATTACGCAACTGGGATCTATTTATTCGATTTATCTTAAAGTCCTAGCTTCTCCCAATCGTATAAAAACATGTTTTAATATTGCACAGCCATGTCCGTCCCTAAACATTTTGAGCTGGTCTCCACTGACTAATTATTTAGTTAATTACATTATAATAGTCGCACTTCAACAATTCCAAATGTATGCAAAGTGTTTTATCATTTTGTATATGCAATCAAATCACGTGGGAATTCGTGATCAAATAAGCAGTGCATTAAATTAACTTTTCAATATGTGGGAAACATGATACAAACAACGGAAATAATAAATGAAAGAGAATTCCCACGCGGAAACATAATCGGAATTAATCTGTTATTTAAATTTGTCAACATGGTAACTAAATTTGTGTAAATTCAAACAAAAGATAAAATATACGAATAAAATTGTTAACTTAGTACATTTAGTGAAACTGGGTTTGACACGTTCACTCGAAAACAGCGCAGCCTACTTACTTTAAAACATAACATTATACAAATTGATTGGAAACACTTTATCTGTAATGCTAGTAACAAGTTCACTGCTACGAGAATTTCGTACTTAATATGCTAGGAGCTGACCTTTTATTTTTTATATTTATGGTCTAAATGATAATTAATTACCTAATTTTAATTTTTTTTAAACTTTCTACGTAATAATCACTAATATTTTAAAGCGGACGAACATGTGCCTCCATGGCACGTAGGCCTGAATTTGGCGTGCGAAGCACGCAATGCTCTGTGTACTGAAAATACTTCCGATACAGGAATTGGCGTGCGAAGCACGCAATTCACTGTGTATTGAGAATACTCCCAATTCATGGGTTGGGGGTGCAATGCACTGTGCGTCGGCCGCTTCTCATAGTGTTCAGTGTCAAACTCACATGTGAGTCCTTAGAAGTGAACATGTTTAATATGTATCTCTTTGCTAAAAATTCAATAAACGACAAAATCTGTCATAAGGTAGTATTTACTAAATTTAAACGATTTTTTAATTTTATATCTATAGTCTGTACAAACAACCATACGCTCTAAGCTATAAAATCGGTGGCATCTCCACAGAGCCGAGGGTAAATTAGTAAATTAATGTTATATTCCTGGTTATTAAGACTTACAGTTATATTCCTTGAAAACAAACATTTTAAAGTGTTGAAGAGCCAGTTTCTGCACTTAACTCCATTATTGTAAAAATGTCACTTAAACCCCTTGGCTTTTCATCCCTTAATATCACTTAGTGTTCTGTTCTAAATATAAATAAAATACAAATCATTTATTTTAGTCTAGTTGGTGCTTCTAGTCACAGATAATAGAAACTATTATTCTTTTATCTCCCTTCACATAGCTTAGTGTTCCGTTCTGAAGATAAATAAAATACAAATCATTTATTTTAGTCTAGTTGGTGCTTCTAGTCACAGATAATAGAAACTATTATTCTTTTATCTCCCTTCACTTAGCTTAGTGTTCCGTTCTGAAGATAAATAAAATACAAATCATTTATTTTAGTCTAGTTGGTGCTTCTAGTCACAGATAATAGAAACTATTATTCTTTTACCTCCCTTCACTTAGCTTAGTGTTCCGTTCTGAAGATAAATAAAATACAAATCATTTATTTTAGTCTAGTTGGTGCTTCTAGTATACTAAGAAGATTGTTTTTATTACAGGCGATTCCAACTATTTTAGAATTGTTAAATCAATTTAACATAATTGCACAATATCGATCAAAGTTTGATAACGACATTTTACACTTTCGTAAGCGAGTAAAGGAAGGGAAACTGTCTAACTTGATTAAACCAACATAAAATGAATTGCATTAAATCGAATTATCGTATTTAGTGAGTATCCTGTCTTAGTCGGTGCATCCAAGTAGACGACTTGAGATCAATCAATGTTGAACGGTTTAGTTTGAACAGCTGTTTACAACTTGCAAACCAAACAGTTCTAGGCAAAGACGATCTTATATCATCCCTTAGTCTATCGTATTGTGGGAAATATCCTGATAGTTGCAAAGTTAATCTATACTAATATTATAAAGAGGTAAAATTTGTTTGTTTGTATGTTTGAGGTAATCTCTGGAACTACTGAACCGATTGAAAAAATAGTTTTACTAATAAAAACCTACACCACCCCTCAGTAACATAGGCTATAATTCGGTTTGATAAAAACATTTTTTACTTCAATATTTGTAAATTTAGTCGGGGAACAAAATCTTGGGTTAGGCCTAGACTGATAAACCAACACATGTATTTACATTTATTACCATAGCAACCAATTGAATAAAATAACTGATAAAACAGCTGTTTGCTCCAATATTTCCATTAATAGCTGATTTCAAACTTTGAAGAAATTATTTGTATTTCTAACTTTTAGGTCAGGTTTTTTATTAAAGTGTAGACCTGAGCCTTGCTGGTTCTTGTAACCTTTATTATAACTGCTGTTATAAAATATACGAAATAATTTGATTTGAACATTTAACATTATTTGCCATCTTAGCTTTTGGGTTGTTATTAATCCTACACCTTTATTATAAAGAAAACATAACATGATTATGTGTATAGAAGGTTCCAACGGGGTTGGCGTGCGCAGCACGCAGGGGTTTCCCCTAGTAATCCATAAAGTTCGAATTCTTCTACATTCTTAATTAAACCAAACACCTAAATAGTAAATAAATATTGAGTTTTACGTGTGAGGAGATAGTTTGATAGAACTAACACGTTTACTAAATGAAACGCGTTTCAACAACAAGGTCGCCATCTTCAGTGACACTTAATCCACATTATTATAAATTCGAGTTTAGTAAAAATACGAACAAAGAAAATATGATTTTATGGTTAAAATTGATAACTCGTAACGATATGACTGTAACAATTTATCGTTACAATAAATCGAAAGTGTGAGTAGGCTACTGTTTACATGCAACGATTTCTTGTCCAATCTCCATTGACGAATATTTAATTTAGTACGCAATGCATTAATTTTTTTTAACAACAGTGTTTCTGTCTGCCAACGGATCAAACTCATTGTATTTTTCAATTAGCGCTGAGTACGCAATGTCTTTTTTATTCCTGTCGGAGTATTCTTTGCTCTTAATGAGCCAGGAGCAGGTAAAACTCCGATATAGTTCAATGAATTCAGACAAGAACTCTCGAGGAGTTTGAGCTGCCAACTCAATTGAATAAAAACAACACAAGGTAAAAAAACACGTAAACGGAATCAACGAACTAGTGCGACAACCTTTCCGGTGAACGGCCCATGCAAACTGAGTCAAATCGTAGCGATAAATGGCGGATACTTGTTTACAAGTTTCAATTTATCTTTACTATTCGCAGACATTGATGCCGGCCGGCTCCAACCGTCCAATCCAATTCCGATTCCAACAAATCGCTACAATGTCCTGTTTACACGCAACGACAAATTATAACGATTCGATTGTTACGATAAATTATAACGATTCGATTGTTACGATAAATTATAACGATTCGATTGTTACAATTTATCATAGCGTATGAACCGGGCTTCAGAAAGAAACCACTTAAACAAACAATATTTAGCACTTTCTTTTACTTTTGTTTTCTAGCCAAAAATTGGTTTTCTCTTGTAATATTTATACGTCATAAACGTTTTACCGTGACCGGTTAGTGTGATTAGGCGTAATCGATGTTTTTAACGTGTTTTTTGAAAAAGTCTTTTAATGTGTTTCGTGACGTGTTTTTGTGATTTTTGTTTTGTATATAAACTTTAATGTTTTGACGACCTAATGAAGGGAATTACTTTTAATTTATTTCTGTGATCTGAAGATGGGTACATAGGTTACCCGAAACCGCGGTAATCACATAGTGATTTAAGGATTGGATAAGACAAAAAAGCAGGTATTGTACCTATTTAATTTATTGATTAAATTTTCCAATCCGTGGGCTAACATGTTGTTATATGTCTGTTTTCCATATTTTACTTAGTCAGTGCTAAGCTGCCTTGTCAACGCCATCACTGGTGAAACCCCCGTTCGACAAGACTCAATACAATTTTATAGAATATACAAAATATCTTTTGTTTCAGTTTCTTTTTTAAAATACTTATTCTCTGAAGACATTTCGAAATAACTTTCTGTACTGGATTCATACAATAATATAAATTGTGTTGATTGCATAAAATAAACATTTGTATTATGCCTACATTAAAAACCGCTTATACACTGAATTTAGATTAAAAGTTTATAGCAAACTAATCGCTACAAAAATTAAATGGAATACCGGTTATAAAATAATTTGTAGTCTAATAATTTTGTTTTAAAATGCTTTTGTTTGTTTCAATACATTGCAAATTATTAAAAGTGTGTAAGTCCTCTGTCATAGCTCAACCGCTATGGTACTTGCCTCATAAGCAAGACGTCCCTGGTTCAAATCCCGCGGGGGACCATAAAATATTAAAAGCCCAAAAAAACATGCTCGTTAGCCGAAAGGCACAAAGTGGCATGGAAAGCAAAAAAAAAAAAAAAAATATTAAAAGTGTGTATGGATTGGTTAGTATGTATGGGAAAAGTAGCACATTTATTTACAGCTAAAATATTTTGTGTATGAACATAGTTAGCGGTAATTTTCAAACGGGTAGTCCGATTTCAATGAAACTAAAACTGATATAAACTAATTTTGTATGAAAAGGATAAGTGTTTTGATTTTGAAAAGGTTTAGAAAAATGTTTGGGATTAATTAATATAATTTGGAAAATACACTTCCCAAAATGTCCAAAACTTATTTTCATACGGTAAATTTTTCAACGATACATTTCAAATCGCCTCATCCTACTTATAATAACCCCTTGACGTTGTAATATTATTGGCATTCTTCAAAATGGTATGTACTCTCTCTCTGTATACCAGGTGTCTTTAAAGCCCCCCCCCCCCCCCCCTATTTTTTTTATTAAGGGAAATAGACAGATTTGCTTTTGGCTTTGTGAACATGAACACAAATTTCAACCCCTCGAAAATTTTAAATGTAAACCCCTATTGAGTTACACCTCATTTTAAAGGCCTTGATAAAAGATGAAGATTGGCGTAAACAGGAGGTCTTTACGATTACTCTATCGAACATAATGGCTAATCAAAGTTATAGCTTTTCCCCATTTAAATAACATTGAAATTTTAAAGATGATACGTCTGTTAGTTTTACAAGGATTTAATCCAGTATATCACTCAATATGAGTTATAAAACATAGTAATTAGTATAAAAACAGTAAAGCTAAGCCCTCTGGAATTCCCAGGTACTGGACTTTCGGTTGATACAAACTTGCAAATGTTTTGTTACTGTGCATGTTTGCCGACTCCTAATAGTAAAACTTCAGTACCTGGGAATTCCATTTTTGTTCATGTTAACAATCCCCAAAGCAAATCTGTGTATTTCCAGTAATACAAAAAATAATATGGGGGAGGAACTTTAAAGACACCTGGTATATGTTAATGAAAGACTCCAGTAACGCCTTTCTTTAATAAGTCCTCCAGATTTAAACGCCCTGTGATTCAGTAGGCCCATGAATTTTTTTTTTGCTTTAACTTCTATAACTTAATTAGTCTCATTTAAAGTAATAGTGAAAAATATCACAAGGAAACAATTAAATCTTACTAATGTTTCTATTACAATGTTGTATGGTCAGTCCATAAAATACTTTGCATCAAGAACTACTTTATTTCTCAGGGTATTTTTTAAGTTTTTTTAGTTTAGGAAATTTAAAACCAAATACAATTAATTTATTTAGTCAAAGCTAAATACTTTCCTCTATTATGAATTAAACAAATGGAATATGGTAAATTTACATATTGACTATTTATATTTTGATTTAATTAGATTATATACACGCTTAAAATTAAATAAAAATGTGTAATATATAACGTGAGAAAATATATTAAATATAATGTTCTGCATATTTACTGGTAACTGAAAGTATACTAAAATTACTTACTTACAATTTTTAGGAGTTAAGAATAATTTGTTATTCCAATAATTATTTATGCAATTTCAAAATATGAAATAATATTTTTTGACAATATATTGACTTGTGTAATTCGTTGACCCTTATTCTCCTCTAATATTAATACTGATAAAAATATAAATCGGTCATAGGAGTTATCACTTCCAACGTGTGGTCATAACTCCAAAACTTTCAGGTACTGTTTCCTAACCACAGATGTTTCACAATAATATCATTATTAAAATTCCAAAAAATTGCTAGTTTTTACGTTGCCGCAACTTTGTTTTTACCCGAATGTTATCAAATGTTTACCCGAACAACTTGGAATTTTGTTTGGAAATTTATAAAAAATTGTCTTCTAATTAACTTGGCTTAAATACACATGATAGCCAAGAACCAAAATGTAAACATCCCTTTTGGCCACAACTTGGTTATATATCAACCTATGTGGTTATATTTGAAAACATAAAAACCGTTCTGTTTTTCATTGAAAAAAAAAAAACACAATAATTTGCCTTTTGTGCAAAGTTAATAAGGTAGAAGAGTATTTAATTTTAATTAATTAAAAACCCAATTTTTTTAGTTATAATGTTTGCCATAATAAATTCAGCACTACGTACTTAAATAAAAATTAACAATTAAAAACTCCAAAATAGTTCTAGAGTGAAAAATTAAGGTCTTCGGATATTTTAATTTTAATCAATATTATTGTCAGTTATCATTGAAACAGAAGCAATGCTTAACATGTTCACTGACAAGGACGCACATGTGAGCTTGACACTGAACATTATAAAAAGCGGAAAACACACAGTGCATTGCACGCCAACCCCCGTATTTTGAATATTTTCAATACACAATGCATTGCGTGCTTCGCATGCCAACCACCGTATTGGTAGAATTTTCAATTCACAGTGCATTGCGTGCTTC
>JAGFPH010000259.1:118882-133119 GCA_018207615.1 Philaenus spumarius | reverse complement strand
ACCCCAGTGTTAGGAGTATTTTAAATACACAATGCATTGCGTGCTTCGCACGGCCAACCCCCGTTATGGGTGAATTTTCAGTACACAATGCATTGCGTGATTCGCACGGCAACCCCCGTATTGGAAGTAATTTCAATACACAGTGCAATGCTTGAATTAATTATAAATGTATGTCAGTTGTATAAAGACATCACACATTATTCACCAAGAAATGTACTCTATTTAACTTAAAACCGTAGTACACGTTTAACATTTTAATTACTTAAAGTAGTACATTGTTATAAAGAGGTAACATTTCTTTTTGTGCTTGTTTGTTTGTAGGAAGGGGGTAATCTCTGGAACTACTGAACCGATTGAAAAAATGGTGTTACTAATAAAAAGCTACACTATTCCTGAGTAATATAGTCTATAGTTCATTTCGATACAAACATTTTTTTATTTCAATATATGTAAATTTAGCCGGAAAAATTCTTAGGTTAGGTCTAGAATGATAAACTAATACATGTATTTACATTTATTACCATAGCAACCAATTTAGTAAAATAACAGATAACAGCTGTTTGTTCTAATATTTCCATCAATACCTGATTTCAAACTTTGATGCATTTATTTGTATTTCTAACTTTTAGGTTAGGTTTTTACTATAGTGTAGACCTAAGCCTTGCTGGTTCGTTTAACCTTTATTAACTGCTGTTATAATATGTACGAAATAATTTCATTTGAATATTTAACATAATTTACCGTCTTAGCTTTGGAGTTATTATTAATCCTACATTTTTATTATAAAGAACACATAACATGATTATGTGTGTTGAAGATTCCAACGGGGTTAGAGTGCGGAGCACGTATGGGTTTTCCCTAGTAACATATATAGTAAAATTTTTTTTTTTAAATCCATTTTTTTACATAAAACGGTACATTTTAAAATCACTCTTGTGAGGTTTTTTTTATAATAATGAAGTATAAATATAAAAGTTTATCTAAAAATTATTAACCTAAAAAATACAATGTAAAATAAAACATATTTTAGCAAAACGTAAATTTTATTAAGTCAAAGGGGTAATAAATAATAACCCTTTTAAAGGGAATAAGTCATATGGGTCTTGAATTTCTAAAGGGGTTATAAAAGGGAAAATTGCCATAGGGAATAATAAACACAATTACTGTAAGTTGTATGCATTAACGAGGGATATACAAAAATAATAGTTAACGTAATAAGGGGTTATTAACCATAATTAAAAACCAACAAACCCAAAACAACCATAACTTACCACGAAACAACCAAGAAAAGTCAGAAAAATAAAAGGTAAATAGAAAATGGTTCTGCAGGATCTACTCTTCAATCGACACCAAAGAAAAGTTCGGGAAAGCCGGAAAATCCTCGATTCGGAAAAAGAAGAGCCCGCGATCGTCCGTAAAAACAGAACGAGTCGTCGCACGGCTACGATTCGAATTCGTAGCGAGTCCAGAAGAGGATCAGTAAGAAAATCGGTTCACGAGAACAGAAGCTATACGTTTTCCACAAAAATCGACCCAAACCGCCAGCTCAATTTCTAACATGAAAAATCAGCATTAGTACAACACTCGCTTGCAACTTTCTAGGTCATGATCATGTCAATTTAGAAACAATTAAATGTGCAATAATTTGGAACTGGAATTTTGGAAAATTAAAAGGAATTAAAAATTTTAAAACTTAATCTGAAAGAGAAAACCACCCTGCAAGGGAAAAGTAAGGAATATAAACGGTGCAGAAACTGGCACTTATTTTCTCACAAACATATTTCAATTATTAAACAGATTCACTGTGACTTCATAATTGTATTAAAGTAGCAGAGGGGATAAATTAATACGTTCACTGCTAAGGACGCACATGTGAGCTTGACACTGAACACTATGAGAAGCGACCGACGCACAGTGCATTGCAAGCCAACTCCCGTATTGAGAGTATTTTCAATACACAATGCAATGCGTGTTTCGTATGCCAATTTTACGGCTATGTTTTATGGACGCACATGTGCGTCCGTTTTAAAAAATCAGTGACTATTACGAAGAAACGTTCAAAAATAAAATAAAAGTAATTTCAATTCTTTTAGACTATAAATATAAACAATAAAAGGTCAGCTCCTAGCATAGGAAATACGAAATTTGCTTATGAGTGAACTTGTTAAGGCGGGACTTGTCATTTCACCTTGTTAATTATGCAGTTAAGTGGGTAATATCGTGTTACCACCCATAAAGCAAATATAATGTTTCCTGAGGTATTAAGATGTAATGGGATCTTTCATAAGGAAAACGATACCAGGTATTGCTATAATATATAGCTTAATAACGTTGACAGACTAGTTTAGTCAGCAAAAGACGTAAAATAAATACATCGTAAAGTAATACTTACCTAATTGAATACATTAGTGAATATTAATATATAAATATTAAGAAGATTTTCTCATAAATGTTTATTCACTATCCAACTTTCCTGATTTTCATCATCACGTTCACTGCTACACCAATTTAGTATTTCCCATGATAGGAGCTGCATATTATTTGATATATTTACAATCGAAATAAGTAGATATCACCTTATTTTTTTCATTTTGAACCTTTCTTCGTAATAATAAAAAAAATGTACGTCCATAGCACATAGGCTTAAAATTGGCGTGCGAAACATGCAATGCATTGTGTATTGAAAATACTACCACTAAAGGGGTCGACGTGCGAAGCATGTAATGCACAGTTGTATTAAAAATACTCCCAATGTGGTCATTGGCGTACGGAGCACGCAATGCATTGTGTATTGAAAATACTCCCAATACGGGGGTTGGCATGCGAAGCACGCAATGCATTCTGTATTGAATATTCTAACAATAAGAGGGTTGGCGTGTGAAGCACGCAATGCACTGTATATTGAAAATACTCCCAATGTGGTCATAGGCGTGCGAAGCACGCAATGCATTATGTATCGATGATTCTCCCAATACGAGGGTTGGCGTGCGAAGCACGAAATGCACTTTGTATTGAAAATTATCCAAACACGGTGGTTGGTGTGCGAAGCACGCAATGCATTGTGTCTTGAAAATACTCCCAATACGGGTGTTGGCGTGCGAAACACGCAATGCACTGTGCGTCGGCCGCTTCTCACGGTGTTCAGTGTCAAGCTCACATTTGCGTCCTTAGCAGTGAACGTGTTAATTAGACTTTCTGACTTCCCCACCACTTGAATCAACTCGAGTCTACTGCGCATCTCAAGTCTAGGGGACATGCAATACCTTCTCTACTAAATAACAAACAGTAGTATAAGAGAAGAATACAAGTTGTGTTAGGTGTGGTGCATATGATCCCAGTGGGCTTTTCACCAACACCAACTTCTGCCTAGACTGTTACAGGGTGATTAAATCTACAATTCTACAGTGACACTGCCTCCACGAGTCCAACCTGAGTTGCTAGGGTACGGAAGGCATAAACCTCCAGCAGGCCTACCTAGCCTCGTGGTACCAGTATTTGTGCCGTGAGACCGTAATAACACGTCCACCACTGTAAGGCCAAGACTGGTTACTGGCCCGCCAGAAAAATCCAGTACTTCAGAGATATCCTTCAGGTCCACCGGACCACCCCGTGGAATCTAATTGGGTTTCAGATATCCTGGATACCATCCCATTCCCTGCGTACAAGAAGTACAAGAAATTCTCCGCAGGTACTCGTTGATGGCAAGGTTTCCCAAGCCCCCTAGATCGAGTAACCGTCTTGCAGCATTTACGTGCTTACCTTACCCCATATCAGTACCGAGGGTGCCGCCCGTTACCCACATGCTTACTTGGACATGGCATTTGGTGGGCACCAAAAGGTTTTAGGGGCTGGAATCATGGGGTATAAAGCTAGCCCAAAGTAAATAACAAACAACTATTATTCACGAATCGCTGTATAAGATCAAGTTATCTAACAGTTTTCTTAACGATCCTGTGAGATCAGACAAAGATACTGGTCGCCGGATACAGAAAACAAATGACACTATTCTACATTTTTCCATCAAATAGAATAGGGAAATTCGAGTTTTGAAATGATGTAATCGGGAAGTTGAATATTGTGTCATTTTGTTGTTATACCCGCAAATGATTCGAAACAGAAAAGTTCAGCAAAATTGCCCACGGCTTCGCAAGAACAGTGCACAAAGGTGCATTTAGAGTACATCAATATCTCTTGCTGTATTGGTAGTAATACAACTTACAAAAATTTATTTATTAATTTAACTTTTTTTCGAAAATGGCCGGAAAATTAAACAATTTCGTTGAAACCTTATTCACGTAAGTACAGCATAAAATATACATACTTTTTCTAATTTTCATAAAGATCAGATGATTTTATTGCATTATTATTAACCCTTTTTCTCCCGACGTCCGATATTTCGGACGTTGTTAGTACGTCTTTTAAATCCCAACGTCCGAATTTTCGGATGTTCAGAAAACAAATCATATAAAATACAATTAATTAGTGGCTATATTTTTATTATTTATCACTGGAATCGGAAAGAAATGTTCTATTTACATCTATGATATTTACTTACGTTATAAATTACCTCTATGTTCACTACAACGAAGATAATTGTGATAGACGTGGCTGTGCTTTTGCATCTGTCAGATGTAAAAACTTGTCTTGTGTGTTGCCTTTGATTATGGAGCATATGTTGTGGTACGTGATAGTTTTCGGCAATTTCAGTTATTTTTATTGTGAATTGTGATTATGAAGCGAGTACATTCACTTGTTAGTGACGTGTATATTCTTATAACTATATACGTACAACTAACCGCAGAACTGGTTATGTAGTAGCCTAATTTACAAAAAAAAAAAAAAAAAATTGGCTCTAACACTTTTAATTAAAAAGGGGGCTCGGTAGGTTAAAAATGAAAAAATTTCACTTTTTATGTTTTATATATTTTTTCCCCCCCTTTTCTTTACGAAAAATTTAATACCAAATAATATATACTTATCAAAGAAGAAATGCTAATTGTAAGCCTTTATATACATGCGTGACATCAGAAATAACAAAACCAGTCTGTAAGATATGCAAAAGGCAGTATGGGCGATATATTACCATAAAATATCAACTGATAAAAAGAACCGCATCATGGTCTCTGCCCCAGTGGAGTTGACTCGTGGTGTAAATTCCAGCAGGGTCTTATAACTAAAAGGCCATATCACCACAGAAACTCTATTCCTGTTATCATTATAGAGACCATCAAACCTGTATTTTCAGACCTAGCCGCCCCACAGCTCCTAAAAAAATTTATCCACGGGCAAACGCAAAAACCGAATGAAAGTTTGAATAGCGTCATTTGGAACAGACTTCCAAAAACAGTTTTTGTGGGCCTAAATACATTACATTTTGGTGTTTATGATGCCATAGCATCATATAAAGAAGACTACATAGTGAAAAGTGATACACTGAAGAGACTGAGGATAAATCCAGGAAAAAACTTGGTTCAAACTATGCTGAGGGCCGATAAGGACCGTGTTTACTGGGCCCAACATCATTCCCAAGATCTCTTCAAGAAGTCAAGGCAGTAAAGAAGGCGGAAGAAGAGGAAGGTAGAAGATGAAGAAGCCAATATGGATGATCCCAGCTATGGTCCTGGACTTTTTTAAGATTGGACTCAATAATTACTCTATCATGACTGATAGTTAATTTTCATCGCGGTTTCCTCGGAAACTACTTTTTTTACACATTTGCACACTTTTCTCAAGACTACTGGTAAGAGATAGAGCTTTGAAATTTTTACCAGAGTTATAAAATTATGTAATACATGGTTTAATGAGAGGTTTTTACAATATTACCTATAAGAAAAAATTAATAAATTTTTATAATGTAAAAAAAATTATAAAATTTAACAATTAAAAGAAAATTAAAAAATATAAATTAAATTTTTCAAAAATTGTTTCCTCTTGTTAAACTGCACAATACTATGTTGGTAACAAACTGTGAAAATTTGGAAGTGATATCTTTTATAGGTAGTCAGAAAAGTGTGCAAGAACCATGTATAATTTAACATTGCGGTAAATGGCCCTACCGAGCCCCCTTATATAATGTAATGCAATTTTAGGTTTTTTAAATTTTTTAAGTATAAACTTATGTTATGTAGACAAAATTATTCAAGATATTTTGTTATGTCATTTTCAAGAATAAAGTAAAGAAAATTAAGTAACAATTTAAAACATTTCATATATAACATAAATTTACACTTACTTTTAAAATGCACTTTTTTCAATCTCCAGTAGAGTCGGAGATATCTAAAAAAATAATGCAGGGATGCACTCAAAAGTATAAAAAATCCACATTTCAACCACTTTTCTTGCGAAAAGCACAATTTTGCTAAATTGTCCGGTTCCTGTTAATTTGCACGCATAAAAGTACATCGAAACAAAATTCGACTTTCAGATTGCATCAATTTCCATAAAATCCAAAAACAGAGGATAAAACGACGTTCTAAAAAAAAGCGATAGCGAAAACTATACTTTGTGATATTTCGACCATTTAATCCAAATAACGCGAGATTAACTTAGATTAAATGAAAGTCGCGGTCGGTGAAATCACCGGTTTACTTTGATAAGCTGTTTACAACTTGCAAATTAAACTTCAGTTTTCCTCCTAGAAAATATTACTTTCTGATGATCGCATAACTTGTAAAGTAATAGATTCGGTAAACGCTTAAGTTTATATTAACACGTTCACTGCTAAGAACGCACACGTGAGCTTGACACTGAACACTATGAGAAGCGGCCGACGCACAGTGAATTGCACGCCAACCCCAGTATTGGTAGTATTTTCAATACACATTTCAATGCGTGCTTAGCACGCCAACTCCTGTATTGGGATTATTTTCAATACAGAATGCATTGCGTGCTTCGCTTGCCAACCCCCATATTGGGAGTATTTTCAATACATAATGCATTGCGTGCTTCGTACGCTAACCCCCATATTGGGAGTATTTTCAATACACAATGCATTGCGTGCTTCGCACGTAACTCCCATTTTAGGAGTACTTTCAACACACAATGCATTGCGTGCTTCGCACGCCAACTCTTGTTTTGGGAGGATTTTCAATACACAGAGCATTGCGTGATTTGCATGCCAATTTTAAGCCTACGTGTTATAGACGCACATGTGCTTCCGCTTTAAAATATTAGTGATTATTTCGTAGAAAGGTTCAAAAATACAAAATTAAGTAATTTCTACTCATTTAGGATTTAATTATAAAAAATTAAATTTCAGCTCTTAGCGTAAGAAATACGAAATTTGCCTAGCAGTGAAGATTTTAACGCTAGCTCAAATTGTTTGAAATTATATTTCCCCAATGTATTTGAATAGTAATTTGACTTTTTGTAATTTCAATGTTTAAATTAAATAGAGCGTGTTGAAATACTTTGTATAACGCGGAAGTCACTGAAGTGTAAATAGTTTTTGTGTCTAATTAATATACTTTTGAGATCCGTTTATTTATTCAACGAACCAAGCTGGTGGCGCTAATGAGGTGGCTGTCTGCTCTTTCTGATTGCATTAAGTCTTAAACGGTATTACATTAGCGCGTTTAATATTAGATTACTTAAAATTTTAGAAAGTCGGTGGATGTAGTTTATTTAAAAGACAAATCAGCAATATTGAAATACTTTTTGACCCGTGTGATTATTTACCCGTTAGTACTTACCTGATTTAGTTTGTTGATTTAGTTCAGTTAATTAATCGTTTCAACTTGGAAAAAATTATTTGTATTGCCAACTTAAAGTTAGGTTTTTTAAACGGCGGCATCTGCTGAACGTAGAAACAACAAAAACTTTACTGCAGTTGGAGCGCCATAATACATAATAATTACATTTGTTTAGTGTTGGTACAGTAATCAGCTGTTAGCTCTAATATATTTTTTACAGCTGATTATAAAATTTGAAGCAATTATTTGTATTTCTAACTTTTTAGGTTAGGTTTTTGTTTAAGTGTAGACCTGAGCCTTTCTGGTAAAAACCTTTATTATTATTTGGACATTTTACATTATTTACAATTTTAGCTTTGAGGTTATTATTAATCCTATACATTTATTATAAATAAAACATAACATATGTGTATATAAGGTTTCAAAGGGTTTGGCATGCGGAGCACGCAGGGTACTCCCTTAGTTATTATAATAATTCGACCACGCAGCTGAACCGCTGACGTGAGTTGAGCAAATTACCAAAATTAAGTTCATAGGCCTGTGTTTTATTGTTTCAACTAACAATTTGAAAAATAGATCTATAGACGGTGCTGAATAGCTGCAAAATTCTTCGCACGCCATTCCGCATATTGAGAGTATCTTCAGTACACATTGCATTGCGTGCTTCGCATTCAATTCCACATATTGTGAATATCTTCAATACACAATGCATTGGGTGCTTCACACGCCAACCCCACATTAGAATCTATCACATGGTTTTGAACTGGGTACTTTTATGGTATTTTACGTTTTGATTGATATTGGGGGAATCAAGCGAGCTATAAGGTCTCGTAAAAAACTAATATGGTCAGAATAACATCCTACATTTATATTACGAATGTTTGACAATTTCAAACCTAAATTATTCAAAAACCGAATATTTTAACGAGAAATGTGGAGACACCTTTTCTGTAGCCCTTTTGATTCCCTTTTGGAGGGTATAACTGTGAAAGCAGTCGGATAAAGGGTAATAGCTTAGTTAAAGACAATGACAGCAAATGTACATACAATATTGGTAAAGGATGTCATGTTAAACAAACCAGTTACACATAACTGGTTTGTAACTGGACAAACCAGACTGCGTTTTTCATTACTCTAGTGAGAAAGTAATAAACTACCCACCTCCTGGAGTGGCCCTGCTTCGTAAAAAGGCTGGAGCATAACAGAAAAAAACGGTACAGGTATCGGAGTGAATCCCGGCACTTGGCCTAGCATTTTCCCACACCGCTTCCTAATGTGACTCATCCCTTAAACGAACTAGTAGATGTTTACTTTACGCTTAACACGTTCACGCAAATTTCGTATTTCCTATGCTAGGAGCTTACCTTTTATTGTTTATATTTATAGTCTAAATGAGTATAAATTACTTTATTTTCTAACCTTTGTTCGTAATAATCACTAACATTTTAAAGCGGACGCTGAGTATTGAAAAATCTCCCAACACGGGGGATGGCGTGCGAAGCACGCAATGCATTGTGTATTGAAAATACTCCTAATACGGGCGTTGGCGTGCGAAGCACGCAATGCACTTTGTAATGAAAATACTCTGTATTGAAGGTTGGCATGTAATGCACTGTGCATCGGCCGCTTCTCATAGTGTTCAGTGTCAAGCTCACATGTGCGTCCTTATCAGTGTTAAACAGTGATGAACCGGGTACTGACGTTTTTAGTCAGGCTAGTAGCGGTTTGCTCAAGTGCCAGCTTTGGTGACGGTATGTGTATTTGAAGCCTCACGGCGTCCCTCCCTCCCCCACTCCATTAAGGAGAATTTGGAGCGTTTCTCCCCAGATATTACCCTGCGAATGTTAAGCGTTTTTCGCCTCCGATACTTTTCCAAAGACAATTTTTGAATACTTTGTTTACTTTCCAAACGGAGTTGATGTTGTATTAAATTCATTCATGTTTTATATTATGAAAAAATTAATTTTTATTTATATTTAGTAAATACAAATATTTAATAGTGTACGAAAATGTTGATTAAATTTTACCCAGTAAAATTTAAATTATCAGTGAAACATTTATTTGTCCAAAATATGAACATCTGCATAAACTAACGTTGAAGGCTTACATCTTTATAATGCTCATTTAAAAAGCATATATTAGCTGATATAAACCATACGCGTTCTCCCACTTTAACTAACGTTGTGTCCTGTATCTAATTAATGCAGTTTCTATAAATGTTCTTCCCGCAACCTACTAGAACCACTTAGTAAACTCATTATAAACTAAGTTACCTCAGCACACGTCCCTAAACGATGCAAATTTGTTAAACTCCCATGAATTAAGGCTGAGTTAGCAATTAATTCACCTTGAGCCAAAATCAAACTTAGAATAAATAAAACTTTTAACGAGCGAGACTCGACATTTATTTCACTTTCTAGACACTAACAGGGAAAAACAAAATGGCATCGTTTTCTTTCGTAAATGTTTTTTTTTGCGGAATAACGCAAAAGTCTTTGCGTTATTAAAAATAAATGGTCGCAACAAACGGTGGTAATATCAGTTTCATTTGGCCCATCTACAGCCTGTGCTCTGTAAACAGAAACTCCGTCGGGGCATACTGGTTGTAAAAAAGTTAAAAAATAATACTCAAGTTATCTACCCATCTTTCCTAAAATTTACCGATCTTTACCGTGACAATACATTAAAGGATATTGCAATGCACAATATGCCCGGTGTGTTATAAAAATGTGTTGTAGGCGGTCATCGTGAGTACGCAATATTGAATTCCTGATCAAATAAGACCACTACAACTTCATCTGTAACTGGGGCATCATACCTTATAAAATGTTCTGCTACAATTTTGTCTTGATGACTTCCAGGCGCTTTTATGCAATGTTGATGCATATTGTCAGTTTGGGTTTTGCATACACAGCGAAGTTAGTTGAAACACATGCGCGATAGACGCAGTTAATGATTGACATATATATATTTTACAGGGTGTTCCATAAGTAAAGTGCCAAACTTCGGGGAATGGTTCTAAGGGTCAAAATAAGAAAAAAAGTTCATATAAACATAGATTCAAAAACGCTTCGTTTTCTAAATATAAGCCATTTTGTTTTTTGTACAAAATAACCCTTATCTAGAGAACAGTTTGGCTGATAGAAATCAAACTTGGCATCCGTTCAAATAATAATAATAATAATAACAGTGCTTTATTTTACAAATTTCATAAATTTACATAAATATTCATTTTCTAATAACACTAAGTAGCAATGGTCTTTACTGACCGTCTGCCAGGTTGGTAAAAGTTTTCTTTATTAATTCATTATTATTTCTTTTAAGCGAAAAACTATTTTAAACTCTAATAAACTGTATGTTATACTACATATTCAATTTATATAAACCAAGATATAGAAATCAATGTACTGAATACATGCATCATACTTACACCTTACCACAATCATACTTACATATTTACATTCATACCTACAACGAAAACCACTCAGCCTACTAGAAAATATATTATATTCATTCACAACTTACTCAATTTCCCCTTACATATGTCTTATTTAGTAATTGAATTCTTTAATTAACCCCCATCTATATTGCCATGCTGTTTGGGCATATTTCGCCAAACAGGCCCAATGCCTTCCATTTAAATATTGATTGAATTCCTCCCTGGACAATAAAACACTTCCAAAACAAAATCTTCGTATTTCCTTCAAAATAGGACAGCGCGCCACGAAATGGAAAACGTCCTCCTTTTCTTGTAAATTGCACAACGAGCAATTGCAATTCCCCCCCTCAGCCCACAGTCTGTCATTTAAAAACAATAATTCCCCCCTACATTTCATAACCCATTTTATTGTTGAAATATTTATAAAGTCGCTTAAATACGTTTTAGTACCTAAATTTAGATCTAGTGTTTTGTAAATAGGATGGCAACAGCTGCTCATGGCAGTAAACAAAGCATGCGTTCAAATATAATCAGGAGTTTCAAAATGGCGGCTGTTTTAAAATGTCAAACCTAAATTACCAAAAACTGTACATTTTAACAAAAAATCTCAAGACTCTTTTTTTATCCCTTTTGATTGCATTTCGGATGATGTTAACTGTCAGAACAATCGGATGAAGGATAATAGCTAGTTAAAGATAATGACAGCAAATGTACATACAATAGGCCTATTGCTGCGTTTACTGTGTTGGTATAGGATGCCGGGTTGAATAAACCAATTATTACACATAACTGAACTATTATCATTCATCCGATGGTTTTGACAGTTATGGCATCCGATAATGAATCAAAAGAGTTACATAAAGGGCTCTTGACATTTTTTGTTAACAAGTACGGTTTTTGAGTAATTTACGTTTAAAATTTTCAAAAAAACGCCATTTTGAAACTCATAATTGGATTTAATCAATAATTTTTCTTGAGATATATCATTACTAGGTTAAACTTCTTGCCATGTTTGAACTCAATCAGTCAAACCGTTCTCTAGATGCGAATTATTTTGTACAAAAACAAAATGACGGATATCTCCAAAACGAAGCGTTTTCGGGGCTGTGTTTATATAACTTTTTTTCTTATTTTGACCCATAGAACCATTCCTCGAAGTTTGGCACTTTACTTATGAGACACCCTGTATTTTGTATTTGTAAACCAATTTAAATGAAACAACCACTAAATGTGAGAACAATCTTATCCCATTACATTACTGGAAACCATATCAGAGTTGATGCAGCCATTTTAAATATTATTGTGTATAAACTCACAAACAGACAAAAAGTTTTATTATAATTTTATTTTGTATAGACTTTTAATAAGTCATCATGGTGATATAATTTCATTTACTTATAGTGAAATATAAACATTTTAAAAAATATCACTGGTTGTTCCGTAAAGATATTATTAAAGCTATTCTACTCATTGAAACCATATCTTTAACAGATATCAGAATGTACCAATTAAGTTTAAAACCTGAACGAAAATCTGCATGACTTAAATTAATTAAGTCTGAATGGCGATTTCATTAATTATTTTTAATAAAAACACAAACGAAATTGAAAAAAAAAATATTGTACACATTACAAGCACACTTTAAATAGAAAAATTACATCGTTTTCGTTTTGTTTTAGTGGAATCGATTCCGAAATTTCCCAAAGAAAGTCTACAAACTATTTAAATTTAAGGGTCTGCTCCAGTAAACGAGAAAGCAACCGGCGCCGCCAGCGCTTCACTCTATAGCCGTATCTAAACAGTGCGATTTCTTGCAGCTGAGCGCTTTGACAATGCCTCATTTCAAAAAAATTATAAATCGATCTTTTGTAATTGAGTGCTGCTGAAATAAAACAACTGAATATTCTTTATAAAATTGCTGATCTGACTTGCGAATCACTTTTACTTTCTCACTATACTATAGAATAGAGACAGTATAGTGATGTTGAGAAAAAAAACGATGTTGAGATTTTGTGGAAATATCCATTTTGGGACCAACTTAGTCCAAAAAGTGGTTTTTACAAAATGTCCGTCTGTATGTATTTATATATACAAAGCTAGAGCGAAAACTATTAGACCGATTTCGAACAAATTTGCACCAAACATGTCAATTAGGCCTATATAGATGCTCGAAAAAGGGTTTTGAACATTTTTGAAAAACAACCCCCAAAAAACAACCATTTTTGAAAAACATTTTATAAAAAAAAACTGCTCTAACGAATTTGATCAAATTTGAATTATTTGTAGCTCCCATAACGTACCCTACCGTATGCATAAAACCGTGTCTTCCTAAAAATTCTTGTTTAGCTAATAATAATAATAACAACTGATTTTGGGGGGTATTTTTGCACAAGTTTTGTGCAAATTTCGATCTAATAATTTTCTCTTAAGCTAATAACAATAATATTTATTGGTTAATCTCCTACTTTAATATCGCCTCTCCTATTCTACCCCACCTACAATTATGAATTCACAATGAATCTGTTTAATGATTTAAATATGTTTGTGAGAAAGTATGTGCCAGTTTCTGGTACCGTTTATTATGTATTGTGTTAAGAAAAAAGTTCAAACTTGGTACTTAAAAATGTCAATTAACTTACGTGAAAAATGAAAGTGATTTAAAAAAATGTGAAACGCAAAACGTACCCGTATTGTGATTGTGGTAAAAATGAGACCGTTTGATAGAATTTTATGATAACAAATCAAATAAGAATAATGTTTTAAATTTAACATTCCACTTACGCGTTAAAAAAGCAAGATGGCCGCCACTATAGCAGAACCATAAATGTGCAATTAATTGTAACTTTACTCATTAATGTATATTTTTTGACGTCAGACTGTACCTTTCATAACCTGTATCTTCAAGATCCCTTACGTTTTTAAACAAAATGATTTTATAATCAAATTATTTTAGTAGTTGTCGAAAAAAGTTTAATACTATTTAAAAGTATTTACTACTTAAAAAAGTCAGTCGTTTACTCAATTCAAATTCTATGTTTACTGACACCAGACTACACCTTCCGTAACCCGTATCTTTAAGTTTCCTTACTTATTTTGTTAACACGTTC
>JAGFPH010000259.1:107241-118872 GCA_018207615.1 Philaenus spumarius | reverse complement strand
CGTAACCCGTATCTTTAAGTTTCCTTACTTATTTTGTTAACACGTTCCACTGCTGCGGGCGATCGTGACACTGGTCTCTATGAGAAGCGGCC
The DNA here is from genome assembly GCA_018207615.1 of Philaenus spumarius. Classification (NCBI taxonomy): domain Eukaryota; kingdom Metazoa; phylum Arthropoda; class Insecta; order Hemiptera; family Aphrophoridae; genus Philaenus; species Philaenus spumarius. Next base: position 118,780 of record JAGFPH010000259.1, on the reverse strand, counting down.
GACGCACAGTGCATTACACGCCAAGCCCCATATTGGAAGTATTGGTATAAGTACGCTAACCCGCATAATAGGAGTATTTCAATAAAAAGTGCAATGCGTGCTTCGCACGCCAACCTCCGTGTTGGGAGTATTTTTAATGCACAACGCATTGCGTGCTTTGTACTCCCCGTGTTAAGAGTATTTTCAATAGATAGTGCATATAGTGCTTCGCACGCCAATCCCCGTATTGGGAGTATTTTCAATAAACAATGAAATGTGTGCTTCGCACGCCAACCCCCGTATTGGCAGTATTATTAATACACAATGCATATAGTGCTTCGCACGCCAACCCCGTGTTGGGAGTTTTTTTGATACATAGTGCATTGCGTGCGTCGACGTCAACCCCCGTATTGGGAGTATTTTCAATACACAATGCATTGCGTACATCGCACGCCAAGCCCCGTATTGGGGATATTTTCAATGCAATGTGCATTGCGTGCTTCGCACGCCAACCAAGTATTGGCACTATTTTCTATTTACAGTGCATTGCGTGCTTCGCTCTCCATTCCCCGTATTGGGAGTATTTTCAATAAACAATGCATTGCATGCTTCGCACGCCAACCCCCGTATTGGGGTTATTTACAATACACAATGCATATAGTGCTTAACATGCCTACCCCGTGTTGGGAGTATTTTTGATACATAATGCATTGCGTGCGTCGACGCCAGCCCCCGTATTGGGGGTATTTTTAATACAATGTGCATTGTATTTTGAGTATACCCAACCAACGTATTTTGAGTATTTTCAATACACAGTGCATATATAGTGCTTCGCACGTCAACCCCCGTATTGTTAGTATTTTCAATACACAGTGTATATAGTGCTTCGCACGCCAACCAACGTATTAGGGGTATTTTAAACATACAGTGCATTGCGTGCTTCGCACGCCAACCAACGTATTTTGAGTATTTTCAATACAAAGTGCATATATAGTGCTTCGCACGTCAACCTCCGTATTGGGAGTATTTTCAATACACAATGCATTGCATGTTTCGCACGCCAACCTCCGTTTTTCGATTATTTTCAATAAACAGTACATTGCGTGCTTCACACGCTAACCTCCACATTGAGAGTGTTTTCATTACACAACGCATTGCGTGCTTCGCACGCCAATTTCAAGCCTATGTGATATGGAAGTAGAAAGGTTCAAAAATACAAAATAAAGTAATTTCTACTCATCCAGGCTCTAAATAAAAAAAATAAAAGGTCAGCTCCTAGCATAGGAAATACGAAATTTTCGTAGCAGTGAACGCGTCAAAACAAAACTCTTTTACAACCAAATTACAGAATTAAACGTTACACTTGGTCGGGTCTTGTTCTCGCATTAATTAGTTCCCTGCTTTAGACAAGCTTTCTGAGTTGTAAATAATTCTACAAGACAACACGAGGTGGGAAAGTTGAGGCAGCATAACGTGCGCTTTAATAAGCGGTTAGATAGTTACCTTCGCATGGTTTCCGTTTCCTTGACAACTTGGTTTCAGTGACGTAACGTTAGGTGCATAAATTATGACATTAATTTGCCGTAATTAAAAGGGTTCATATATACAAGAATATGTGGTACGTCAAAAAGTTTTATTTTAGCTAATTTCCATAGAAAGAGTGAGCTATTGGAGTGGCCCTTATGCTAAGATCCAAGTTCGGGAGTAGCAAATGAGCACCGATCATGGTCCCCAGAACACGTTTTGGGGTGTCCTTAAAAATCATATATAGTGTATATATGTTTTCGCACTCTAGCGGCCGTAATTTAAGTCCTATTTGGTCCAAATTCGGTACACATGTTGGTTGTCTACGTCGCTCGGACTGGTTCGTAAGCCAAAAAAATCCAACAATCGGAAGCACGTTTTTAGACCGGAAGTAACTATTTTTCTAGATTTTTCCTACAGGAATTATTTTTATTTTTCTACAAGCATAAATGTAGGATGTTATTTTGCACATTTTGTTTTTTTTTACGCGACCTTATAGCTCATTTGGTTCCCCAAAATCGATCAAAACGTAAAATACCATAGAAGTATCCGGTTCAAAGCCATTTGAAGGATTCTACCGTGGGGTTGGCGTCCGAAGCACGCAATGCTTTGTGTGTTGAAGATACTCCTAATACGGAGGTTGGCGTGCTAAGCACGCAATGCTTTGTGTATTGAAGATATTCCCAATACGAGGGTTGGCGAACGAAGCACGGAATACATTGTGTATTGAAGATACTCCCAATATACGGAATGGCGTGCAAAGCACGCAATGCTTTGTGTATTGAAGGTACTCCCAATATGCGGATTGGCGTGCGAACCATTTTGCAGCTATTCAGCACCGTCGTGAAGACCAATTTTTGAAATTGTTGGTTGAAACCCTAAAACATAGGCCTATAAACTTAATTTTGGCAATTTGCTCACGTCAGCGGTTCAGCTGCGTGGTCGAATTATTTAAATATATGAAGACCTCACCATGAAAACGTTGTACTGTATATCACATTTTACTGAATTCCAAGTTATTTAATCCAATGTTAGAGCTTATTAAAAACAAGTACTACATATTAGTATAGTACTAAATAAACAAAAACGGGGAAATAAACAGAAAAACTGTTATATGTTATGGCTTGCATTGCAGTATATAATATAACAGCGAGAGGAGAAGGGGTGAGATTAGCAATACGGTAGCAAGTAACCATAGTGGTTTTTGTAGTCATGTTTCCTTAAGGCAAGCCATCGCCGAGTCGGTAGTGTGGGATCTTCCTGATCAGAAGATACCGGGTTCAAATTGCGGCTAGACCAGGTAACTTTTCATATCTGTGTTTTGAGGGTAGGAGGGCGGAAATAAAGCAAACGGTGGTTGGATCGCTTCCAAGCTGACCAGATATGACTGGTTACCTGGTCTCCGGATTGGGATGTATTGCATATTTTTACTAAGATATTTATATATAAATATATATTTAAAAAAACACAAAATTGTTGTACTGTACTTATATTAAGCTATTAAATGAGATCAGAATAAATAATTTGGATTCAGGAAAATGTGATGTACTAAGTTTTTATTGGGAGGTCTTCATATTTATAAAAACAAGTTATGTTTTATTTGTCGATTGAGATGATATTTCCGTATCAAGTTTTTAACGTTTAATTTGTTGGTTTACGTAAAACAGAGTTTTAATGACGTTGTATTGTTTAATTTCTAACGACAAAATACTGAGTAAATGTTTATAGAGATTATGGAGGGATGATCTTTACGTATTCGGTACAACAAAGGATACCACGTTATATCGAACACCGGCCATAATGACCATTTTTTCATAAAGTTTTTGAGCGATTTGCAAACAACAAGTCTGTATTTTTATTCAGCAACTGAATGGTATACATTATTACATATAATTTGAGTAAATTGTTTTTATATTAAAAGTGAAACATTATCAATTAATTATACCATAAAATAACGGTGTATAATTAAATATCGAAAAATGATAAAATATTGTAAGGAAGATAAATACAAGGTGTCCCATAAGTAAATTGAAAAACTTCGGGCAATGATTCTATGCGTCAAAATAAAAAAAAATCATGTAAACACACACGCGAAAAGGCTTCGTTTTCTAGATATCTGCCATTTTGTTTTTTTTACAAAGTAATTCTTGTTTATTACTAGTACTTATTACGTCAAGTAGCAATCTTGAGTTTAGTATATTTTAATACTTTATTACAGCTGTTTCGGTATAACACATACACACATAACACATCAGTTTTTTAATATTTTTTTGACTTGTACTGCAGTACCTAAACTTTTATGTTATATTTATTTATGTGTAATGTGTGTCAGTGTTATGTGTGTATGTGTTTATTCATCTGATGATGGTATGTGTTATACCGAAACAGCTGTAATAAAGTATTAAAATATACTGAACTCAAGATTGCTACTTGACGTAAGTACTAGTAATAAACATTATTACAAAGCAATCAAAAGGCACTATGGAAATTATGAAGTAATTCTTATCTGGAGAACGGGTGGACTGATTGAGTTCAAACTTGGCATGAAGTTTAACCCAACAATTATACCGGGTGGGCCATAAGTCACTTGACACTAGTAGTCATCAATTCGGTATCAATTAATTTGACTCTAAACCTGTCAGCTGTTACAACAAAACATTAGTATTGCTTTGAGGTTATGTTTGAGTTATGTTGAAGTTAGCACCTTGTTAGAAGTGATTTTAGTTGATTAAGTTTTGTAATTAATTAAGTTAATCATGAATGGTAAGCTCCTAATAAGGGAACGTGTGCAGTATTTCCCAAACAGTAGGCCATTATCACGACAAGCCATTCATAACTTAAATAAAAGGTTTGAAATGACCGGGTCTGTAGCGGATATTCCACTATCAGGTAGGCCTAAGTCTGTTACAACAGAAGAAAATGTCATGACCGTAGCACAAAGTTTAGTCCAATTGCCATCAAAATCAACCTGAATAGCGTCCATTGAGCTTGGTATATCTAGAACGAGCGTTAGAAGAATGTTAAAAATGGTAGGTCTGAAACCATATCGGCCAAATTTACTGCAAGGTTTGAATGAAGATGATTATGACAGGCGAATGGATTTTTGTGAGTGGTACGTAATAAGACAAGAAGCTGACAATAGCCTACATTTTATAAATCCATTTTGTGGAGCGATGAGGCAACATTCAAACTTAATGGTAGAGTGAACAGACATAATATTGCGCGTACTGGGCTTTTGAAAACCCACATTTAGTCATGCAGACTGAATTAAATGCCCCTGTAGTATGTATGGGGGCTAGAATCTTTGCTGGTAGACTAATTGGACCATTCTTTTTTGAACAAACGGTCAATGCTGTTAATTACCATGATATGTTACATGAGCTAGTAGTTGAATTGGAAAACAGTCCTGCATTAGAACAACTACAACCTATTCGTAAAAAATTAATTTGGCAGCAAGATGGTGCACCTCCTAATTACGGGAACAGTGTGAGAGATTTCTTGAATGAGACTTTTACAGAATCGATAGGAAGACGAGGTACAACTGAATTGCCTGCGAGTTCACCCGATATCACCCCAATGGACTTTTCAATTTGGGTAATTGTAAAAGACAAAGTTTATTCAGAGAAACCAAGAGATCTGCAACATTTAAGAGAACGTATTGAATCTGTATTTGAAGAATTATCTACCAAAGGCATCACTGACACTATATGCGCTTCTGTGCTTAAAAGATGTTATTTGTGTATAGAAAATAATGGAGGACACTTTGAACATTTACTTTAGGTATGTGTTTGTTATTGGGTAGGACAATTCAATATTTTAATTGTAAACATTTATACTTAACTAAATACTTTATAATAAATTAATACTTACTATCGCAATGCATTTTTGTCAAGTGACTTATGACCCACCCGGTGTATCTCAGTAAAAATAAGCGATTAAATCCAATCATAAGTTTCAAAATGGTGGCTGTTTGAACACCACCTATCAGATGGTGTAACTGTCAAAACAATCGAATGAAGGATAAATAGTTAAGTTATGAGTAATAATTATTTATTCAACCCGGCAACCTATACCAACACTGTAAATATAGCAGTACATTTGCTGTCACTATCTTTAACTTAGCTACTATCCTTCATCCGATTGTTTTGACAGTTACACGATCCCATAATGAATCAAAAGGGCTACAAAAAGGTGTCTTGACATTTTCCAGATATTTTTGCGTGTCGAATTTCGTAAATATTTTTGACACAACCTTCTGCACAGCTACTTTTGGTAACTGTATCGCAACGCCAATTGCATCTGATATTGTTGAGGTGGCTAGCTGACTGATATGTTCAGATTTTGCGGGAGCTTGTGGACCACCTATGTTAGAGAGGGGGGTCTAATAGAGAGACAATATTCGCTTTTCTCTCCACCTTATTTCGGAGAGGAACAATCACAATAACTCCGATAAAGTTTGCATTGAAAGTAGCTAGCTGTTAACACGTTCACTGCTACATAAATTTCGTATTTTCTATGCCAATAGCTGACCTTTTATTTGATATATTTATAGTATAAATAAATAGAAATAACTTCAATTTTTATTTTTGAACCTTTCTACGTAATAATCACTAATATTTTAAAGCGGACGCACATGTGCATCCATAGCACATATGCTTTAAATTGGCCTGCAAAGCACCCAATGCACTGTGTATTGAAAATACTCCTAATACGGCGGTTGACGTACGAAGCACGCAATGTACTGTGTAATGAAAATACTCCCTATAAGGGGTTTGGCGTGCAAAGCACTGATTGCAATGTGTATTAAAATTACCCCTAATACGCAGGTTGGTGTCCGAAGCACCCAATGCACTGTGTATTGAAAATACTCCCAATACGGGGGTTAGCGCACGAAACACGCAATGCACTGTGTATTGAAAATACTCCCAATACGGTGGTTGGCGTGCGAATCACGCAATGCAGTGTATATTGAAAATACTCAAAATATTTGGGTTGGAGCGCAATGCAATGTGCGTCAGCCGCTTCTCATAGTATTCAGTGTCAAGCTCACAAGTGCGTCCTTACCAGTGTACGTGTTAAAAAAAATCTCTTAACTGTAAAAGAAACACAACAAGTATTACAATGAAGCTGCAGTGCGAAACGGACAATAATAATTGTTGAAAACAATGAATATCAGTAAAATAAGACACCACAAATAAAATAAATGCCCTCTCAGGAGCCAATACTTACAAGGGTCATATAACGCCCACTTTACCTCACCGTATCAAAAGTCAGCAAGCCACCCCAGGCCTTTGGGCTAGATTTACCTAAAGTGGCTGTCAAGAAAGCTGTGTCAAAAATAGTTTAGTTCGGATATGTCGTGTTACCTAATAAAGTTGATTGTTATTATAAATGAATCAACTTTATTACTTACACGAACCTAACTATTCCGGACTAAATAATTTTTAAACGACTTTCTTTAGAGCTGCTGTTGCCAACTTTTTGCCAACGTCCTTTAAATGACATATAATTGCATTTGATGCGTCTTGCGCACTTCTGGTAGGATCAGATGGTGGGCGTTGCACGATACGTGTTCTTCTTCGTGCTCCCTTAAGGGCATGTAAAAGGTGCGGTATTTGAGTGCGCTTCTGCGTGTTCCAACAATTAATTACTTTGTCCATTTCGCTTTGAAGCTTCCGTGTTACATTGGTTATGTTTAAAACATAAATAGTTATGTTAACTAAAAAATGGACAGCTACTAACTTGAAACGAAAATTAAAAACGGTCGGTTGACAGGCGTTTAGTTCGATTGTTTGGTAACAATGTGAAATAAAACGAAAAAATGCTTTATTTCGCGAAAAGCAAAATGTTAATACGATATTTTTTAACCCTATAAGCATCGGGCGACAAGAATTCTCGTCGATTGCGTTTGGCTACATACCGACATCCGAGTGTCGGGCGACTAGTATTCTAGTCGGTACGTTTAAATCAAAATTGGTGCATCAAAATTAATAGTAAGTATGTCATATGATATATCATTGTACTCAGGACATTCTGACGATTAATTTGGTATAGTGTGTATTACACTATGACATATAACTATCTCGCAAAAATAAACAAATTTTCAAAACATGACAAAAGTGTTAGTCCGTCTCGTGACAGCAAGCAATAAACGGAGTTTTCCTCTTATCTTACCATAGACAAAATATTGTGTGACAAACAAGTTAGTTATGTCATTGCATAGATCGAGACCTGATCTTTCCAGTCGTATTTATTTTTAATCAGGTCAAGTTATTTGTCTGAGATATGATTTGTATATCCATCTATGTTTTCGACTATGTTTTGACCGTGGAAAACAGGCATTGGATTTTCCGTATTTATCTATGACTAATATTGATGAATTAGTTACCGTACCTATTGTACAAAATTTTCTTCGTAGACATATTTCCTACAAAAAAAAATATAAGTTTAACAGCTGATGATAGAAATTATTTGTAGACACATCTGCTTTGAAAAGGGCGTTCCAGTTCTTATCTTGGTGTCGCCATTGTATTGTGCCTTACATTGTGAGTGAGTGTGTAGTGAATTTGTTTTTTTTATTTGTGTCAGTCATTTAAAATTAATGAGTTTTGTAATAGTGAAGTGAAGTAATATATTTAATTATATTTCAAAATTATAAGTAGTTGCAATATAATTAATTAAATATATGCCTAGGCCTATTTTGTGTTAAAAAAGAAGCCACGTTCTATCAATAATTTCTATTTCAGGATTAGTCCTATACAACATTTTTATAAATCCTTGTATAAATAATGAACAGTGTTATAAAGCATTTTTGTACATTTAATAAAACTATTTTATTATTTACAATACATAGGCATTTTTATATTATTTCATATTTCTTTATTCAATATGTAGGCCTATGCTATATTGAATTTTAGCAAATTGCTCATTTTTATTATTTTTTTAAAAATTTGTAACTTCCCGCTACCAATAAAGGGAAGTTATTGATTTCGGTCCGATTTTCGAAAGTCGAGTTTTCATTAAATCTCCACGTTTTGAGGTCCCAGGAAGCCACTCTGACTATTCCCGCCGAGATGGGACTATTACAGAACTGGGACCTACTTTATTAAATTTATCTGCTCATTTCTCGTAAATTAAATTAAATTTTACACCTTAATTAACGCTCTACATACAGTAGGCCTATTTCAATAATGATTCGTTTCTATGAGTAATCTGAAACACGGGTGAAATCTTTCGCCAGCTGTAACTCTCTAACGAAGCATTCCCGGATCTATGAATAGGCCTATAAGAACTTTTTCATTATTTTTTGCTAGTGGAATCAGCTTAGAAAGTGCTCGGAACATTATGCAAATAACTTATTATTTTAGCTCGTAATAACTTTAAAATATTTTGTTTCTAGAGTAATTCTGGTTATTGTTGACAACTACCAAGAAATAATTTTTTTCTTTTTTTGTTAAAATCTCTGTTACTCTATGAGCTACAGAAAAAATAAAAACACCATTGTGTTTGTCATTAAAACAGTAAACTTTTTTGCCTCTGATAATTTTTTTGTAAAGTTAGCGGTTTTTGAGATATTTGACATTAAACATTTTAAAAGGCCGCCATTTTGAAAATATTTAAAATAATGTTCTAATTTTTGGTACAGTAATAAAAGGTTAGGGAATAAATAGATATACAATGTTTAAGCTTAATATCTCTTCTACTTCCAAAAATATTAGGTATTTTGTAAAAAACACATACAGACAGACAGACGAAAAAATAAGCTCCGTAGACCGATGTTTATATTGTGAAATATGTTTGTTTGGATCCCAGGAACATATCCACAAAAGGGGTCCAGAGAGTTCGAGGACACCCTGTATAAAGTTTTCAATATACAGGGTGTCACAAAAATGTGTAATGGGCTATACAGGACCTGATTCTACACAAAAATAAGTCTAAAATATAGAGTAACATTTTTTTCGATTTCTGCTTAGTTTAGCCGTAATCCGCCATTTTGTTTTTTTACAAAAACTCACTGTAACTCTCGAAATAGATAAGATATCGAGTTTAAATTCGGAATAAGCATTTTATACGTTACGATTAACAAGTGTACCAAACACAAAGAATGTATTTTTATAATCTTCTAAAGTATGCCGGATAAAAATTAGAAATTAAATTCTTGGCCCATCTGTATTGCCATTGTTGAATAAATTTTACAAGCCGCACCCAATCTTGCCCATATAGATACTTAAAAACCTCTTGCCTACTTAGTACATGCGTTTTAAACCGCCTAAATCTAAAATCCTTCATAACTGGACATTTTCCGATAAAATGGCATGTTACCTGGAACTGATTTAAATTACAAAGTAAGCAATTAATTGTAATTTTGTTAGCTGACCCAAGGTTTACAATTTAAGTAAAGCAAATTTCACATTCACTTGAAAACCCACAAAATTAATATCGAATTAAATTCATGTGTAAAATAAGTTTTATCGCCGAGGTCCAAGTCTACCTACTACATTTATTTACCTAGCTGTCTACATTTACTATTAGCGGTTGCAAAACATAAATTATATATCGATTTTACACTGTAATTATTATGCTAAAAACGATACTGCAAGCCATTTAATAACCTCTCATCTTATTAGTCAATTAATCGATAATTTTCTTTGCGAATTTTGACAACGAAATTGTAATAGCATGTATTATTTAATAACAGTATTTTGTATTAATTAATAATAATAAAACAATTACACAAAGCAAGAATTTGTATTATTTTTTTTTATTATAAGTTAATATTTACAAATCTAAACGCAAACAGAAAAACGTAATAAAAAAGTTATAAAAAGTAATGTAGACAGAGGGTTGGTGATAGCGGTTTTCCTTGATCTTGAATTTGTAATGATTAAAATCTAAAGAACGGTTGAAGATATCGATAAACGATTTTTGCCATTGATTTTCTCGGTAAATTTCACATCGAAATGATGCGCCATATGGGTATGTAGCTATTAAAAAAGTTGAATCCAATATGGCGGATCCAAGATGGCGGACACAAATTTCTGATACATCCCAGAATAGTTTCTTTGGTACAGTACAGATATCGGCGTGCATCCTGGCACTTGGCCTCGCCCTGGCACGATGGGCCGGGGGTGAGGGGAAGGGCGTACGTAAGTGTAGAAAAAAAACATTTTCCCGCACCGCTTTCTAATGCGACTCATCCTTCAAACGAACTAGTGGATGTTTACCTCACCCTTAACACGTTCACTGTTACGCAAATTTCGTAGCATAGGCATATAGGCTTAAAATTGGCGTGCGAAGCACGCAATGCTCAGTGCATTGAAAATTCTCCCACTACGGGGGTTGGCATGCGAAGCACGCAATGCATTGTGTATTGGAAATACTGCCAATACGGGGGTTGGCATGTGAAGCACGCAATGCACTGTGTATTGAAAATACACCCAAAACGGTGGTTAGCTTGCGAAGCACGCAATGCACTGTTCGTCGGCCGCTTCTCATAGTGTTCAGTGTCAAGCTCACATGTGCGTCCTTAGCAGCGAACGTGTTAAACCTTTGTATAGGGTACTTATGTTTTTAGTAAGGTTAGTAGCGGTTTGTTCAAGTGCCAGCATTCGCGCCGGTATCTATAATCAATTGCATTTAGTCTGGTTACCCTATGCAACCTTCATTAACCTAGGACCTTCATAAGCATGGTGCGATTCAAATATGAGTAGTACGCTATCATCATGAGTACGCCTATTCAATCATATAATGTCACGCCTATTCAATTCCTCATCAACTAAGACCACTCACCTTCATCTGTAACGGGGGCATTGTACCTTCCACGATGTTCTGCTACAATTTTGTCCCGATGACTTCCAGGCGCGTTTATGCAATGTTGATACATATTCTCAGTTTGGGGTATGCATACACAGCACCGAAGTTCAACACTTTAAAGTTTACATATATCCTTTATTTACAAACCGATTTGAATAAAACAAACACTAAAATGTTAGCCCAAATAAATCTCAATACATCACTGAAAACCGCATAAAAATTG
>JAGFPH010000259.1:81860-96315 GCA_018207615.1 Philaenus spumarius | reverse complement strand
AAAAGTAAATAAACAGCTGTTCAATAATGTTTAATTCTAAAAGTCATATATACTGTACACAATTAGTGTACGTCAGCATTAGCAAAATAATACAGGCAGTCGTGGACTGTCGTCAGAAGTGAAAACATTTTAGCTTCATATAGTTAACTTTATTTTTGAGTTATTAAGAAGTATTTTTAATCAATGTTGTAATGGTATCTTAAATAATTGCAAAAATGCGACAGAGCCTTAAATAATTGTGGAGATAAGATAAAAAATTGGTATGTCAAATATAACCATCTGTTTCTTTTTACATGACCGGAGCCAGGTACGACAGCTCTAAAAAGTTTTCCTTATTTACCTGACCTAAGCCTAGTACAGTGTTTATAAAAAATAACTTATTTACTTGAACTAATATGTTTTGGGGCACCAGCAATTTGGGAAATAATCTACTCACGAAGGCGCTAAACAGCTGCCTGTGTGTACACAATATGATAGTAGAATTTGTTTGCGCCAGTAGTTTCGCAAGTTGCACCACTTGGCTTCGAACCGTGTACTTGTATGATATTTTAAGTTTTGGTCGTTTTGGGGAACCAAGCGAACTATAAGGTCGCGTAAAAAAAAACAAAATGTGCAAAAAATATCCTACATTTATATTTTTAGGAAAAACTTTCATTTTCGTAGTAAGAAACTCAGAATAGTTACTTCCGGTCAAAAACGTACTTGCATTTGTTGGAAAAACGAACTCGTCCAAGTGACTTAGACAACCAACGTGTGTACCAAATTTCATGAAAATCGGACTTAAAATGAGGCCGCTAGAGTGCGAACACATATATGTAACATTTTAATGATACCCAAAACGTGTTCTGGGGACTGTGATCAGTGCTCATTTACTACTCTCAACCTCAGGTCTCACCATAATAGTCACTGCAATAGCTCTTTTTTCTATGGAAATTCGCTAATAAACCTAGTCTATACCGTAAGCCTAAAACGATAAATAATTTCCGTACGTAACAAATTAAATCCAAGACGGTTTTAAAATGGAAAGTCTTATTCAATTAAGAAATCATGCAGGACGTTCTGTAAACTGCATTCCAAGGCTTAGCGCATTGACGTCGACGCTGTCGGGGTCAAACCAGTTTTGTCCGTCCAGACTTGCTGACATTTAGAAAACCTAATTAGTGTACTGCACAGTTAGAAACCAGTTTTTGTTGACCCAGCGCAAGCTCGGTGTTTAAAAACATTCAGTTTTAAATGTGAAAGTTGTTCGTTGAATTGTGTATATTTCGTGCGTGCTTGAAATCGTGTAAGTCAAATTTTAAATATTATTTATACATTTTAACACTTTAACCGATAAATTAGTTATTGAAATAAGACTACTTAATTAAATTACAATGTGTTTAAAAATTTTACTTGTTTAAACTTTTAAAATGTTCGCAAAGATTTTGCAATATTTAATAGTCACACTTTTAAAATGAATCTAAATTAACGTTACATAATTTTAAAACAAAATACTTATTATTTGCTCAAATGTATCTGTTATTTGTATAAACAATAATAATCTGTTTTCTTTTAACTTGTATTTTATTAGAGTTAGGCCTAATGTTGTATCTATTTATAGCTACCATGGTAACGAATACATAATAAACATACCTTTTATTTAGTTGTTTATTGTTATAGGCCTAACCTAAATGATGTTCACGGAAATTTGCAATAATAGTTATTGAAGTAAGCGGACTAGACCCCAGGGCTTAAATCGATATTGAAATATTAAACTTTAATTTAGGCCTGACTTATTTCTGAGGCATAGCGTTGAGAGGTTAATCCTTTAAAGTGTATTTTTATTACAGGTAGACTTAATGTTGTATATACCCTTGATTTAGTTGTTTAATGTTATAGGCCTAACCTCAAAACTCAATAATCCAATATTTATTATTGAACTCTTAGCCCTGCTTATAATCAAGCTTTAGTTCGGTCTCCTGGTACTTGTAAGATAAAGCTTAAAAATGAGTACATTATTGTTGTTTATAAAATATTAAAACTGGCTTATGCTTTAACATTTTTTCATTATGATTTGATATTGTCATTCGACTATGGCCTGCATATTTTTTAATTAACAAATATTCTATTAAAATAGCAACGTCGTTTAACAATGAATCAAAACAGTATTTTTCTTTGTAAAGTGGGGGATTTTATTATACAAAACTAACGGTATAAATAAATTTGATCAATTCGTGTAAATTTTTACAAACAATATTTTAATGCAATTTTTATTAACTAGCTGACCCGTGCGAATATTTCGCGAGTTATGAATAGGCCTACATTTACCTGATTTAACACGTTGATTTAATCCTGTTAATTAAGTTTATTTATTTACATTTGTTTATAAATAACAGTTTCCCTATATAATCTTACAGTGTAAACAATCTAACTAACAGCTGCCATGCTGGTTAAACAGATGGTTAATAGATGGCAATTTTCATTAGGAACATACAAGTTTTATAATCAATTTTTGTTATTAAAACATGAATTTTGAGCTGCTTGTCTATTTTTCTGGTGTAACGGTTAAAGAAAGCTTTAAAATGATGCCTTATTCATGTAATTTGATGATGTATTAAGGAAGATATGGCGTACCAATAAAAAATGGCCTTGAGAAATAATATATGTGAATATATCCTTACACACTAACTTGATACATAATTGTATTACATTTTAAAATGATTTCTAGTACAGTGTTGTTTCCAAATAGTGATTAATTGAGTAAGTAATAGTAATTAGTGATTCAAATTAAATTACTAAATTGAAAATATTCTTCAAAATCTACAGAGTAAGTTATTTTTGCAGAGTTTGTTTTTCAAAAGAGATAGTTCCACTTAGTACGTACTGTATTATAAATTTCAGCAGTTTGATTTACTTCATTTCGAAGTTTGGTAACAAGGAGTGTGTAAAATAGACCGTATTTAATAAATCGAGTTTCTTTTCTACAATAGAGTGTATTACTGTACTAATATTGTAGATAAAATAAAACCTGAACACAAAATCATCACATAAACAAAAGTTACACAAACCTGCAAAATAATAACGTACAAAAATAATAAATACTACTTTAACAAAAGTAAACAGCAGTTAATAAATAGTCGTTTCTTTGTGGTAATTCACTCATAAAGTTGGGTAATCTCTGGAAACTACTGAACCGATTGAAAACAGTTTTACTAATAAAAAGTTACACTATCCCTGAGTAACATAGACTATAATTCATTTTGGTAAAAACATTTTTTATTTAAAAAATTTAATCGAAAAAAATCTTAGGTTGGGCCTAGACTGATGAACTAACACATGCATATACATTTATTACCTCAGCAACCAAATGAATAAAATAACAGATAAAACAACTATTAATTTTCTAATTAAAAGTTGATTTCAAACTTTGAAGCAATTATTTGTATTTCTAACTTTTAGGTTAGGGTTTTAAAGTGTAGACATGAGTTTTGCTGTTTGTTAACTGTTGATATAGAATATAAGAGATAATTTGATTTGAACGTTTAACATTTTTACCATCTTAGCTTTTGGGGGTAATAACAGATTATTCTGATACAATATCAATTTTTACCATTGAATAGAGCTTTAATCTATGGAATTGACTACATTTCAACTCTATAACTGGGACTATTCAATCAACACATAGTTTGGAATACGACATCGGACTCAACTAATAACGAAGTTTGGACAATACAACACTAACAAAATGTACAATTCCTAACGCAAAAAAAACTAGAAAATTAATTTGAAATACAGTATACAGCACTAACCAATGAAGAAAATCCTAACACGAAATGTAATTGAACCTCTAAGAATAAAATTACAAAAGAGCCTAACACCAAGTTTTATAGAGTTGTTTCAGAAATGTTGCAAAATAATAATAATTTAGAAATGTAAAATATTTTTGGAAAATAAAACTTCCTATTCAAAGGGTAGAAGTTGATATTGTATCAAATATATTTTGAAAATGATAAATTATTTAAACTTACCAGCAGCAACAGTTGTGTTTCACTTCGCACAGTTTAAAACGCGATTCTGGTGTTGAGTATGTTTGGTGGGTCTTATATACCTAATTTTAACAAGTATGACCTTTTGATTGTAGGTCGTTTTCCCGTTGCTGCACTCTCCAAAAGTGCAACGTACTTGATTTGAAAGTGCCTGGCTTCATTTCATGAACGTGGAACGACACTTTCTAAAAGTAATACAGGGTGTGCCAATATACAGGAATGAAATTGAAATAACATTTTAATTTTATTTGTGAGTTTTTATAGATAAAATGTGCATCGATCAGCGTTCTTAGACCATGGTTTTAAGGTATCATTAAAACTGTAGATACAGGGTGGTACAGGACTTTGGGGTTTCATTTATTTTGCTGGTGTAATGGGTGTGCATTGATCCTGGTTCTTGGACCATGTTTTAAGGTGATGTTGAAATTATGGATATATTTTTAGGGTTAGGTGATTTCAAAATAACAAGTACAATATATAGATTAAATTTCATTTATTTGTACATATTGATACATTTATTTATTCCCACCAGTAATTCCTGAATTTACAATTAATCAAAACACAAGTACATAATTTTGCTATAAATCCTGTCCGTGAGCAGTAAGAGCAGTTGAACAGCTGATTCTCGGTGAACCGCGTACATATCTTGTCACAGCAGGTAAACCCCTCAAAGTTCGTTTTGTATAGGACCAGTTTCATTGATTTCTTCTGTTCCGTTACACATCTACACCGACAAAAACTATAACATTTGCAGATGTTACATGCCTTCCCATCAACTTGACATTTAGGTTGCTCAAAACATTGCAACTTACAACAATACAGTGTATGCTTCTCCATTTCTCAGAATAGAATGAGGGATGGTCGCTTTGTGCGTGATGATAATATCCAGCGAGGGGCTTGGTTAACATATTGGGGGCTTGGTTAAGTTAGGGAGAGGGGGGCTTCGTGGGTTTGGTTAAGCTGTTTACTTGAACTAGGGAGAGGGGGGCTTAGTGGGGTTTTGGAGAGGGGGGCCAAGTGGGGATTAGGTGAGTGGGATAAGGGGCAAGTGGGGATAGGTGGAGTGAGCTTGGGTGGGGCAAAGTAAATGGGGCTTAAGTGGGAGATGGGGCAATCTTCTCAACCAATCAGGGGCTTGGCTCCACATACTTTTACCCCCTCTACTTTGTTTTGGACCAATCAGAGGCTGTGCCCAGGTATCATGATATACTACTGTTCAGCTAAGATCAGGTGACTTAATGGATTACACACACTTTTAAGTATTTCAAATGAGTCTTTATGTACAAACTCTTAAATAAAAAAAAATGTAAGTAATAAAAGAAATTAACAAGATTTTTTTTAAATATAAATTTAAAAAATATGTTTTCTTTTAGCATTACCACGCATTAGCTTTGGTCGTGCTAAAATACAATTTCATCACAATATCGACTATTACAAAAATCTAGAAATTATATTTAATTTGTATTAATACAAATTCTATTGAAACAGCTGAGTTGAAGATGATGTGGCTAGTGGATCAATTTTATAAGTACCTGCCATCTCCAGTTATTAAATGAATTATTTGGTTGAGTAACAGTCTTAATAAACACTAGGTCCTGGTCATCGCAACCGTTGAGCTAGTAAATTATATTCGCTACAATATCGGTTACAGCGGAGCCGTTTTATCTTACCTATAAAAAGTAGCAGTCGGAGCGTTTCAATAACAGTGTTAAACGGTTACTCTGGAATAACTTGTAACTGTGATATTTTCAATCCGGTGTACTGAATTTGTTATTTCACTTTTTATTTATTTTAGTTATATCGTTTTACAGTTAATTCGAGGGTTTTCTGAATTTTTAATGCCTGAATATATTACATGTACCACTGTTCCCCCACCATAATGTATAAGAAAATACAAATAGTTTGTTATGTATTGCTAATGTTCCTTTTACTTTCTCACTATACTATAGTGTAAAGAAAGTATAGTGATTGCAAAACAAATCGATGTTGAGATTTTTCTGGAAATATCCGGGACCCCTAAGTCCAAAAAAGTGGTTTTTACAAAATTTCTGCCTGTATGTCTGTTTATATGTATACAAAGCTAGAGAGAAAACTATTCGATCGATTCTAACAAATTTGCACCAATTAAGCCTGTATAGATGCATGAAAAAAGGTTTTGAAATTTTTATTTAAAAAACACCCCCCTTTAGCAAAAAACCCCAAAAAATCAGTTATTTTGATAAAATTTGACTTATTTGTAGCCCTTAATGTACCCTACCACATGCAAACAAACCAAGTCTTCCTAAAAATTCTCGTTTAGCTAATAATAATAACTAATTTTTTGGGGTTTTTTACCAAAAAGAGGGTTGTTTTTCAAAATTGTTCAAAACCTTTTTTCGTGCATCTACACAGGCCTAATGAATGTTTGGTGTAAATTTGTTTGAAATGCATTGACTAGTTTTCTCTCTAGCTAATAATAATAATATTTATTAGTTACTCTCCTACATAAATGTATCCCCTCTCCTACTAATACAATTATGGAGTCACAATGAATCTGTTTAATAATTTAAATATGTTTGTGAGAAAGTATATTATGCCAGTTTCTGGTACCTTTTATTTATTCTACCCTGATGTACGTTTTGGTAACTAAGCAGCAATCTTTGAAAATTGCTTTCTTGAAACTAACTCATAAATTGTCTCATTTAAAACTACCTCATCCATTTCTCACTACCACTTAGGCTAATAGTAGCTGAATGTTTGGTTGTTACAAAAAAAAAAAACAAACTATCTAACAAGTTAAAAAAATATAGTTTAAAAATTATAGTAATGTTTTGTTCAATTAAAAAAATCGCTATCATATTTATCTATCTACATGTACATAGGCAGTTTTGTCCTGACCGACTTACCTAGAATAAACGTAGGCTAGCTAAAAAAACAACTTATGATACAAATAATACAACCTAAAGAAAAGATGGAACACTTTTTCGAGACTTCAGCTCGTCCGGACAAAACACACGAATTGAAATAAAATAAAATTAAAGTTAATTATTATTATTGATAAAAAACGTCATCCCGACACACTACGTCTTTTTAACTGTCAAAATCGGTTTTCCCGTACCAAAAAACATATAAAACGTTACCCCTCACATAATTTTCAAAACGTTGACCAAATATTTTCAAAGTGCTCACCCAACAACGTGACTCCAACGCGCTACGACTTTTTAACTCTCAAAATCAGTTTTTTCGTACAAAAAAAGATTTAAAACGATACCCCACACTGAATTTTCATAATTTTGACAAATACGAGACACCGAAGCGCTACGACTCTAGAAAGCTCAAAAGCTTTTCAACTCTCCGCAATAAATTTACGAAGATTTTGGTACCACCAGAAGTTTTCTATGACGTCTGTGAGTGCTTATACCGTGTTTACAGGAAAACAGACAAACAAAAAATTATCGCGTGATTTCAATACTTCGGCATTCTAACGCGAGACGAAGTAAAATTTAAGTCTATATTCTTATGAGGTCATAGACGTAAAATATGAAAGGATTTAGCAAACTGTTTAATTTACTACATAAAAAATGGTGAAAACACGGTAACTCACGCCCAGCTCTGTAACAGATAAAACTGTGTATTCTGATCAAAAGCTTAGCAATACACGTTTGATGGATTTATTGACATTCTTTACCATAGCAAAATTCTATTTGTATTGAGGGAAATTTAAACAGATGAGCTAGGAACTAATCGTTTATTAGCAAGCACCATGGTATACGTGCTTAAACTTGTATATAAGGCTCACTGAATGCACCCCCCCACCCCCCCTAGTTCAGATAGCCCCCCAATAGTATTTGCATTGAAGGGTTGTTTCGCTCCAGTAAATTTTCTCCTGTCAATAAACTAAAGCCTCGGGATTTCGCCCTTGGCTTGTCTCTGTTCAAAGTGTAATTTACAGCTCCAACAAGTACATCAGCTATGTAATAACTACGCGTTACTAGAAGAACATGCCCATAGTGGGCTTTAAGAAGTCCCTCGTAAACAAAATTAATTATAAAAGAAGCTCAATTTAAAAACATTTTGATTTCATCAACTATTTCTTTCAAAAATGTTTAGCGATTAATTATTATCTAAACTATCTACGTTATAAACTTATAAATATATATTTGATTTTTGCTTTGTTTATAATAACGTTTAATACAAACAAACAAAATATGTATAACTTACATTTTTATAACAGTCACTTATTTAAGATTCAAAACTAATGAGCGTCTACGAATATAATTGACCAGCAAAATTCCAACTCTGTTTAATTTTTTTTTTTTTTTTTAAATGCAGTACGATTGGTTTTAACTCTGTTTTCTGTCAACGATCGGTTTTAACTTACTGCTTATTTTATGCTAAGGATTTAAAATATAGAGAATGTGCAATTGATAAAAATAGCATAATTATATAAGCGGATTATTCCTGACTGACTGAATTAGCATTATTATAAAAAAAAACTATGTCTGTGAACGTGAACATAATTTTAAAATGTTTTATTTTAAATAACGCTTCAGTTTGTTTTTATAAAGACTATGCCATTTAACTTTCACCTTATATAATAGCTAGCTGACCCGTACGGCGTTGCCCGTGGTGGTTGGTATTTTCAGTCTTTTTAACGTAATTATTGTATTCTTTTTAAGTGTTCAGTCAGTGAGTGGTATTTGGCTTTTATATATATAGATCTTAAATAATAAAAGCACTATTGTCATAATAATAAAAGATCTGAAATTATGAATTTAGTAACTTTGATCCCCCCAAACCCCTCCTAAAATTTTGAAATTTTTCATACCCTTTCTTAGTGAGCACCTATGGCCCTAGAGGGAGCTACATACCAAATTTAATTCCAATCCGTTTAGCAGTTTTGAAGAAATCGTGATTTAATAACTTTGATCCCCAAACCCCCCCCTAAAATTTCGAATTTTTTGAAACCCTTCTTATCGAGCGCCTATGGCCCTAGAGGAAGCTAAATACCAAATTGCATTCCAATCTGTTCTGTAATTTTGGAGAAATCGTGATTTAGTAATTTTACCTCCCAAGCCCCCCTTAAATTTCCAATTTTTTTAAACCATTTTTTAGTGAACACTAATGGCCCTAGTGAAAGCTGCATACCAAATTTCATTCCAATCTGTTCGGTAGTTTTGAAGAAATCGTGTTTTAATAACTTTGATCCCCTCAAACACCCCTAAAATTTCGAATTTTTTCAAACCCCTTTTCAGTAAGCACCTATGGCCCTAGAGGAAGCTACATACCAAGTTTCATTTCAATCCGTTTGGTAGTTTTTGAGAAATCGTGATGAGTGGGTCAGTGAGTGAGTGAGTGAGTGGTATTTCGCTTTTATATATATAGATATGCAATTCCTAAAAATATCATAATTATATAAGTGGTTTTGTCCTGACTGACTGAAATAGCATTATAAAATAATCACTATATCTGTGCATTTGGACATAATTTTAAAATGTTTTATTTTAAATAACGCTCCAGTTTGTTTCTATAAAGACTATGCCATTTAACCTTCACCTTATATAATAATAACCACTGGTAGTGTTGGTCGTGCTAAAAAATGGCTTTCTCACAAACGATAGCTGATGTCACAGTTTATAGTTAAAGGAGGGAAGGGGCCAGATTGAGGCTAAATGTTCCAGCCTAAGGCTGTACAAGTGGACTGACTTGCCTTTACCTTCAGTTAGTTCAGTTATAAGTCCGGGCGAGCAATGAAAATTATTGTGTTGCTTTAAATAAACGTCTTGGAGTGAACCAATCGTAACCTTCCCTGACTACAACTATCCTGACAACGCATGTACGTCCGCAAGGGTAATGACGGCATACCCGAAACTCGAAAGGGCACAGCAAGGGTGAACTAGACGAGGGCAGCGACACAATGATTATTAACTCTGCCACTCCCAGGTTCAGAGACAATATAGGTGTTTGTTCTGTGAAGGTTCTGTTATGCTGGGGAGGCTTACTATGTTTTAGCTAATCTAAGAATCATACTCGCTTTCCCCCACCACTTAACATTGAATTTTAAACTGTCTACACATTCAAATTTGGCATACAAATAATTTTTTTTATTTTCAAACATGATTTTTAGGAGTAAAAAATGCTACATTTTTAAGTTTTTAGTTATCTTGACTAACTGGTCTATATGTATGGTAAATTTCTTGCTCGAGAAACTTTTGACTTAGACTAGGGTTTTGACATGTCAGGGGTGACTGTGTTAACAACACTAATGTTGTTTTGATATTAATCAAAAGTTACTTCACTAACTAAATAACTTAAGTTAATATTAGCAATTTTGAAATGAGGAGAACTTCCAACCACATATTAAAGCATACTACCTCGCCCACTGATGTTGCTCAGTTACAAAACTAATAACACATCAGGATGTTTGCACTTCGGAAAACTTCTTGAACTTTCGGGATATATGTGCGTAATTGCTTACCCTGACTAAACCACCAATAATAGTGATCAGCTAAAAGAGGCAATTGTGAAACAAATATAGAGCATGAATATAATAAATATTGGGTGAAGAATTGTATTAACTTTCCTCTATAACAAAGTTATTGTAATCGTTTTAAAAATAGAAATGTGTAAGTCTGTGTATGTTTCAATATCACTACATTATTTTTAAAAAATGTATCGAAAGGTGTGTGTGGTTTTGTGTACCTATGGAGACATAAAAAACGGCAAAGTCTTTATTATTCTATCAATAAAAGCGTATTTACGTTAATATCATTAGGAAATTAATCAAATTCGGTGCAGACAATTTTTGGAAACGTCTATATTTCTACGCAGCACATTACAATTGACAAGAACTTAATACATAATAACAAAAATAAAAGTTTTTAATAATAAAAATAAATAGCAAACGAGTTGCGAATTAATTTTCTGTAAGAAACAAAATAAATAACAATAACAACTGATCAGTTTGGGTTTAAAACGGTTTAAAGTCGAACTATACAAACGTTTACACAACGTAAGATAGTTAAACAGAATAATAACAATTCGATCACGCAGTTCTTTCCGAGCTTCGATTCGAGCGATTTTCCAAAAGTAAGTTTATATGTTTTATAGTTTAAACCAAATATTTGGGAATTTAGTCTACTCACGAGGCGCTGATCAGCTGTCTGCGAGTATAAAATATATTCGTATAATTTGTTTGCACTTCATCCTCCAGCACCGGCTCACGCATTGCTTCGTTTCGCTCGCAGCGAATGTTTGTCCCACGACCAATGTATGGTATTTTAAATTTTGATCGATTTTCTGGGTACCAGACGAGCTGTAAAGTTGTGTACAAAAATATAACGCCCAGCTTAATCTCTTGTATTTATTTTCTTAGTTAAAACCCTTTTAAGGGTTTCATTCTATTACAAAAAAACCTAAAAAAAGTTTACTTCCTATCAAGAATCGTGCTTCCGGCCGTTTAATTTTTGGGTAACGAACTTTTCAATGGGCCGTTCGAGTGCGAACACTTAGCCTAAATAAAAAAATATGTTTATACAAATATACAGATTGTCCATTAATTACGGGATCAAACTTCGGGAAATGGTTCTAAGGGTCAAAAAAAGAAAAAAAAGTTCATATAAACATAGTTCCGAAAACTCTTCGTTTCCCAGATATCCGCCATTTGTTTTTTTTTTTTTTGTACAAAATAGTTTATATCTAGAGAACGGTTTGATTGATTGAGTTCAAACTTAGCATGAAGCTTAACCTAACAATGCTATATCACAAGACAAATAATCGATACTATCTAATAATGCGTTTCAAACCTAAATAACTCAAAAACAATACATTTTAAACCCTTTGGTGTTTTCAAATTACATTTTAGTTATTTACTGATTCAGTTTTTGGTTTTAGTATTATTAATTATATTTTAATTTGTAATAATAAAAACGCTCACTAATACAATAAACTCACTTTTCTAAGAATGTTGTGTTAGGTTAGGCCTTTGCTAATTTTTGCTTTTTCACGTCGCGACATAAAACCAGATATTATTTTTTAATTTTTTTATTTATTTATCAAATGTCTTGAAAATTGTTTCACATACGGAAAATAGTATAAGGATTCAATTTTTAATGTTTCCCACGATAAAAAATTCTAGTTTCTCTTTAAAAAATATCACAATTACAATTTTTTTAAATTATATAAAAACAGACACTCAATTTACCACATAAAAATGTTTTAAAAAATATAATTGAAACATGCAAATCAGTAGGTTTTACAGACAAATTAATTTGTAACATTTTGATACCACAAACATTAAAATAGCTTCAATACAAGGCAACTTATGATTTGTTTACCAAACCTCTACCGGAACACATGTTTTGGCCAGGGATTTTTCAGTATATTTTCTAATTAACTCCATATGACATTTTTTCCGACCAACCATAATTTTCACCTGGGATCCAAAGGGTTAACGAAAAATTTCAAGACAACTTTTTTGTAGTCCTTTTAATTTAATATCGTATGGTGTAACAGTAAAAACAATCGGATGAAGAATAATAGTACGATAAAATGTACGGTTTTTGAGTAATGTAGATTTGAAACTTTCAAACAGCTGCCATTTTTAAATGCATAATTAGATTTAATCGCTTTTTTCTTCAAATATATCATTGTTAGGTTAAACTTCATACAAAGTTTGAACTCAATCAATCAAACCTTTCTCTAGATGTGATTTATTTTCTACAAAAAACAAAATGGCGGATACCTGGAAAACGAAGCGTTTTCGGGCCTATGTTTACATGAACGTTTTTTTTATTTTGACCCATAGAACCATTTCTTAAAGTTTGATCCCGTAATTACTGGACGCTCTGTATATAACAATTTTTACACATAAAAATTTGTTCTGGGGACCGTTATCGGTGCTCATTGACCACTCCCAACCGTAGATTTCATAATATGGTCTACTGCTCTTTCATATGGAATTCGCTAATACGCAAATATTAGATATATTTTGTTAATTATTAATGTAATCTGAACAAAATAATATGTATGCCATTTTTTGTGTACAACTATTTCAACTTGCTGTATTTAATAATAAATATTACAGACAGTTAGTGTTACTGTACTACCATTTGTAAATCAAAAGAATTTTAATTAAGTATCATGGTATAACGATATAAATTATTGTTTAAAACGATATATATTAAACTAGGGGTTTTACGTAACTAACTGTTTGGTAAGGTTTTACTCATTCGTTCGTCTTTCGGAAATGTTTATAACGATCCTTGACTTTCAGTTTGTGTTTTACAATTTTAAACAATGCAGGCTTACATTAAACAATAGTTGAAGAGGTACTAATATTTTACTTTGAGATTATGTTTACAACTTTACTCAAAACAAATGTTAACAACTTCGATTGAGAACATCTAGTAGTTTAATTTTATTATTGTTTGATTTATTTGTGAAATAAATATATTTTGATACAATACTTACTTTAGACGTAAGTTTAAGTTTTATATTGATTTTTTTGGTTGATGTATTTTCTCTCTTTAATTTTAGTTTTAATAACCAGTAGACAAATACTAACGAAACGGTTGGCTAAGAAAGTTTATTTAAGCTTTCCAACTCCCTCGAAGTAAATAAATTATAGAAGAAGAACATCACGTAGGAAACACGAAGACGATAATATAGGCACTGGCAAATTCAAACTTTTATTAAAATAAGAGGAGAATTCTCTAAAGTGAAATAACCAAGTTTACATAACTGACGAGGCATCAGGGAATTCTTGAATAATTCATTACGTTCGGTAGTTGTTTACCAAATAAATCTACTTAATAACAAGTAAAATTAATGACATCATTGGCTTTATGATAAAACTTTGTTTAGTTAAAGACTTTAAAAAAAAAATCATAAAGCTTTAGAAATTTTAATTAATTACCTTTTAAATTTGAAATATATAAATAATGTTTATTCCATACATATGTGCTTGATAAAACATTATGTCTCTAAAATTTCTAAATTATAATTTACTTTAGGGATCTGAACCCTGCTCTATTCGCTCACAAAACAATTAAGCGAAGCAAATGCAAATAGATTATCGTAAACTATGATATTTTCACGGAAAAGACGATTGAGTAGAAACAGTGATGGGGCAAACATTGTAGCTGATTGTGATTGTACTGACGCGTTCCCAGTAGGGCCAGAGGTTTTGCTTGAATGGTAGCAATTGTTTTGTATAATAAAGTGAATACAAATACAAAAGAAAACGAAAAGTGTTCGTAAAACAACAATAAGACAAACTTAATGCTAGCTTAGAGCTGCAGTAAATACATTCTTAATGAAAGCTCAGTGCTGATACAACTAGTAACAACCCCTAGATAAAAACTTAAAACAAACTTTAGAATGAAATATTTCCTGATAACTCTTCAAAATATCGTTAAGGGGTGTCTAAATATTATCTAAGAACTTTGGCA
>JAGFPH010000259.1:44461-73215 GCA_018207615.1 Philaenus spumarius | reverse complement strand
AATGTAAAAGACTAGATAAACAGTGTAATTATTGACAAATATTATCAAATTATTATTAAAACAAGTTTACTAAACATGAAACAACCATAAATATCAACCATAAAAGTGCTTATAAGTAAAAAAAAAAACTAATGCCAGTTTTATTGTTTCGTTACTAGGGGAAAATTTTAAAAAATTAAATTATTTCCAGTTCGAAAGAAACCATTGAAGACAAAGGACATATTTTAAGCCATACAGAAAATATTTAAATGAGTTTAAATGAGGTTAAGGAAAGCTGAATTGATATTTAAAGAAATTATATTGAAGAGGAGCAAATATAAATAATAATAATCCAGTAAAATATATCCAAAATGTATTAAGAAAGCCCATAATAAGACGATATAAGGTAATATCCAACCTACTTAAGCCTAACTGGCAAATTTGTATTTTTTAACTTTATTAAAAATTGAACAGAGAATAAAAACATCTATAAATATTTAAACTTTAATATTGTATATACTTTTTGGACTATCAAATACCTGAATTAATTAACCATTGTATTTATGTTAGTGTTTAAGTTATACTGTAATATAAAATTGCATATTTAACAGACCACCAATCCTAAACCCGAGAGCTCAACTTAAACAAATTTGTAATAACGGTAAATATAACTGTGCTCAAGCTTATCAACTGTTAAAATTGTGAATACAAAAAGAAACTTATTATCAAGAAAATTCAAAACAAATAACTGTACAATGTGGCCTATTCATTTATAAGACAGCTAAGAATATTTAGGTACGATAAAATATAAACAAAATACCAACTATTTTGTTTATTATACCAGGTTTAGTTGGTTCAGAGAGTTACATTTTGTTAGGGTCATATTGAACCAACACAAGTTTCTTGAAAGCATTTAGATGTATTACCATAACAACTAAATTGTAAAATTTAGAATCGGACAATTGTTCTTCACAACAAACATTTTTTAGGTTAGTTAGCAAACACAAACAACGAAAAAGGATTACTATATATCATAGTTCACTATTCGAATTGTAACAACTTTATTATTTATTAGGCTTATTTGCATAGTTTGAAATACTGCTTTACCGTATCACATTTTGGTCTCATTTTATAACTTAAAAATTGCATCTCTTCTATACAAAAATGCAAAGTCTCTGTCATAATCAATAGTCATTCCCGTTAAAATATTACAGTATGCAATAATTCGTTTGTATTTGCTTCACCACTGGGGTTGGTGAGCCAAGCTAGCAGGATATTTTGCCCTCTAGTTAAACTATATAACAAAATCTTGAATTAATTATTTTAGCAATGCAATGGACTTGGGAAACAATCAATGAGTCATTATATTGGTACCCAATAAATAATTGAACATTGTAACAATTTTGTTAGTCACCATTTCGAATATTAATTACTAATTAGGCCTACGTATTAGATTTAGGACTTACCGTCTTCAATATTCCTTTATCGTCGAACATATTTTTGAACATATTTTGTACGTGTAATTCACCGTTAATATTTAAATAAGACTATTGCTATTAGAATTTGAACAACGTTGGCTTTACCTTTATGGCGGAAAGAAAAATCCTTTTTTAAAGTTCTGATTGAAAACTTCAGCACTGGTTATCCTACCTGAAACAAATTAGATTAGTTAGTTGGAATATAGCAGATTAATTATTTTCATTTCACTACAATTTGAGGAATAAACGTAGGCCTATTAGTTGAGAGATTCTGTGTACAAGTTTTAAACATTTTTCAATAAGAAATCTCGCTCAACCAAAACCTATTCCATTCATTACAAAATATCTATATTTTCCAAAAGTTATTTAATTTGGTATCGTTTTTCTTAAATTTTCTAACAAAAAATTAAAGACTCAATTCTATAAAAAACCAAGTAAAGCTGATTTAAAAAAACCTAATTTTATAAGCATAAACAAATATTATTTTTGAGTTATTAATACTCAAATAGAAATGTATTTCACGTAAGTGAGGTCGTATTCACCATCTGAAATATATTTGACAGCGTTAATATTGCGACTGCACTAAATGTGTTTTTCCAATTAAAGTTTGTATGACTTCAACAAATCCATCTGGTTTCCAAACTTATAAGTGGCAGTAAAAGTTTATAAAAACTCTTTCCAGATGTTTCGCCACTTTTCGCTGGTAAAAACAAACCACATTACTTTCTTTATATGTATTTATCAATTACAACAACTTTACAATACAATTACAATAAGGAACACTAGAATGTTAGTCTTTCCATGTACGTTTATATGGATTATTTGGTTGGAAATATGGCAACGCTGTAATTATTTATGTCACTTTTTTAATTATATAATAATTTAGCTTATCCTCAGATAGCTTAAATATCTTAAATAGTTTGTTGACTCTATTGATAAATATTTCGATGAATACGATTTCGTCCAGTTTGATTTCATTGTTATATTTTTAAGGTCACTTTTTTGGTTTTGTTGTAGGTTACAACCTTATTGATGCATAATTCTGGAGATTCATTTGCAATAAAAAGTTTTAATATTATTATATCGTTAAATCTTGTAGATATGTTTGGGAGAGGTGGGTTATAAATAACAATAGGTAAAGTACCTAGCCATCAAAATATGCCTGCTATAATGCTATAGTCAAGGTCATAATATGCTACGTTCCCAGTTCTGGGGCTTTAAAGAGAGCGAACGAGTCGACGCAACGTAAATATTTTTTATCGAAACAATATTTCGTTTGCCTTTTGAATCCTAGAACTATATTTTATATTTGGAAACTGGGTTTAAAATTCTTATTTATTTACATTAAAAACTAATCTAAAGTATATTGTAAAAGTTGTGTCTATAAGTTCTAGAAACATTGCAAAGCAAGTCATAACAGACATGTGTTTTGGTGCCGAGATTGGAAACAAACTTGAAGAAAGTTCAGAAAAAACCAGCCTCCAGAGCTGACTCCATCGAGACTAAAAATATTATCAAAATATTTATATTCTCCTTAGTGTCGTGGAGACTCTGGTTGGCTGAATGTATAGGCATCAGTATACCACCAGCAGTATATAACTCTGCTCCTAAAAAATTACTTTATCTCTTTCTCGTGGATTATAAAATCTAATGCGAAAATACTCGTGGTTAATACAAGATTTTTAAAGAAGCGTAATTCCACTTGCTCGTGTTGTAAATTGGGTAGAGGATGAGACGACATTTTATTTTATTTCCAAATGTCCTATATTGATTTGTCCGAGAAAAAGTTGGTTAAGGAAATCTTATTCAGTTAGAGAGGAGTTTTATAAATGGGTAGGATTAGTGTGCACTATGG
Source organism: Philaenus spumarius (assembly GCA_018207615.1). Classification (NCBI taxonomy): domain Eukaryota; kingdom Metazoa; phylum Arthropoda; class Insecta; order Hemiptera; family Aphrophoridae; genus Philaenus; species Philaenus spumarius. The sequence goes on along the minus strand of JAGFPH010000259.1, from coordinate 69,903 downwards.
AATAGAAAAAAAACTCATCTGTACTGTCAGGCTGGAAATAATAAAACAGTTTAATTGTAAATTTAAATTTAAAAATCTATCACATGATGGGTCCATATTATTCTATTGTATTCCTTTTTATTATGTTTATATTTTGAGAATGTTTTTATTTTGTATTATTAAGTTAGGTGAATGTATATTTTACGATGTTTTCAATTCATGTTCCCTTCTCCTTTATTAGGTGTTAGTTTTATTGTATACTTAATAATAATAAACATTTATGTTTTATAGAGTTTCGTGCCAAATCTGGCTGACTGGCAGTTTAGAACGTATTTAGCATGTTAATTTTGTAATATTTAGTGTTATGGTGTCTTCATAAAATCACTAGTCCATTTCATTTCTTGTATATCTTGTTTTCGATTGTTAATAGCCTATACATTCGTATATTAAAGTATACGGTTTCTTCATTTCAGTCTTAACAAAACAACAGGGTTAAACTTTAACGAAACTAGGTGTTTTCTTTCTCTTGTAATTTCTATATGGGCCAACGACATTTCTGGTTTGAGATTTCTTTTCTCAATTTGTCTAGTTTCATAGGTTTATATTTTCATATCAGAAAAATATTTTGAAAAAAGTAGTTAATTTTGTAACATTAATTGTATAGCATTTATTTTGTACTGGCGAAAACAAAGTTAGTAGATTTTGTTTACTAAATATCTCTTCTGATTTACAACTACAATGTTAGTAGGTATTCTTTGTTATTTTCTTAACAAAATGATAAATTTTAGTGCATATTTTATTGGAAAAATATGTTTCTATTTAAAACTGCAAATGAATCAATCATGCTGAACCATAAGAGGCAGAAATATTAAAGAGAAGAAATATATTATATACACGCATTGTGGAAATTTAATTAAATAACGAAGGCAAGGTAAATAGTTTGTTGCATACCCTATTTACTACTTTTTTCAGGTTCACAATGGAGATTTAAACAAGGCAAAAAAACGTAAACTACCACAATTATTAGCAATTTATTTCAATAATTCAGAAACCTTAAAGTTTAAATTGTTTTATCTATATATATAAAAGCCAAAACCCACTGACTCACTGACTCACTGACTCACTAACTCACTCATCACGATTTCTCAAAAACTACCGAACGGATTGGAATGAAATTCGGTAGTAGCTTCCTCTAGGGCCATAGGTGCTCATTAAGAAAGGGTTTGAAAAAATTCGAAATTTTAAGGGTGTTTGGGGATCAAAGTATGTAGCTTCCTCTAGGGCCACAGGTGCTCACTAAGAAAGGGTTTGAAAAAATTCGAAATTTTAGGGGAGGTTTGGGGGGATCAAAGTTGTTAAAAAACGATTTCTCAAAAACTAAAGAACGGATTGAAATGAAATTTGGTATGTAGCTTCCTCTAGGGCCATAGGTGCTCCCTAAGAAAGGGTTTGAAAAAATTCGAAATTTTAAGGGAGGTTTGGAGGGATCAAAGTTGTTAAACAACGATTTTTTCAAAACTACCGAATGGATTGGAATGAAATTTGGTATGTAGCTTCCTCTAGGGCCATAGGTGCTTACTAAGAAATTGTTTGAAAAAAAATCGAAATTTTAGGGGTGATTGGGGATCAAAGTATGTAGCTTCCTCTAGGGCCATAGGAGCTCACTAAGAAAGGGTATGAAAAATTTCGAAATTTTAGGAGGGGTTTGGGGGGATCAAAGTTACTAAAATCATAATTTCAGATCTTTTATTATTATGACAATAGTGCTTTTATTATTTAAGATCTATATGTATAAAAGCATACCACTCACTGACTGAACACTTAAAAAGAATACAATTACGTTAAAAAGACTGAAAATACCAACCACCAAGGGCAACGCCGTACGGGTCAGCTAGTCTTTCTATAATTACTAGAAATAAAAACTCCCGATTATACAGAATTATCGGGATAAGTGATTTCTGCGGAGAATCCGGAATCTGATGAAAATCAACACAATAAATGATATTAACCTGTTTTATTTACAGTAAAATGGTAATACAGACAGTATAAACAATGTTAATATTATTTTCACTTTAATTTCTAAAATGTTAACAAAAAAACAAAAAAACTGTTGTCTGTCTTTGTTTCTTCGAGTCTTCACTTACTTTGTTATCCTATTTTATTGTTTACCTTATTAACAAACAAACTAACAACAACTTACAACAAATTTCAGGGAGCTCAAAATTATAGTTTACGGTTCATTTTTGTTTAAAACGTGACGATCATGTGACAAAATATTGTAAACAAATTTCAATCCTAAAACTTATTATTATTTTTTTTATTATTATTATTTTGTTGTTATTGCATGCAATTCTGCTCACTAGATTACTTCGCTATCTGGCAAAAAGTTTATCTTTATCTCAAATGTAATAATGCTACCGACACACGAATATTTAATAAATCTTTCACTGTGACAGCTTGTAGGCTGTGGCATTCATTGCCGGAGGGTTTGAAATACATCAATGACCATGTGTAGTTTAAAAAGGCTTTGGGTTGTTGGTTCTGCGACAGTTATGGGTAGTTTCGGGCGCTCAGGCGGGTTTTGGGGCATGTTCTTGAGTGGGGGTGTGTTTCAGAGTGTAAGTGTGTTTATATATATGTTTATATATTATAGTGTAGCATAATTTACTTTTATTTTTATTTTAGTTAAGAGATAATTGTGTATATTTTTAGTTCTCAGTTTTGTATATTATGTTTTAGAAGTAATTATTATTTATGGTTTTTTTTGTTTCATAATTTTTGTTTGTAATGTGAATTTTTATTTATTTATACATTTTGAAATTCGAGGTTAAGTGGAAGAGAGGACCCAATGGTCCTAACTCTGCCTCAATAAATTAAGATTATTATTATTCTAGGTTTTAATGCCGAAATTTCTTGTAGCCTAAATGAGTTTACTGCATTCAAATTTGTGTTTACACCCTGCCTATACATTCCTCAATACCTTCGCGACATTACAAAGTGGTTGCATCATTGCAGAACTGCCCATAAAATCCTTTACAGTATTGTACAGTCTGTTTGCATAATAACGTTCAAATGCGCAGAAAGGTAAAGACGTAAACCAAACATTGTCTGAATTTCACAGAGCGTAATAATCGCGGCCTTGTTAAACATAAAGTTGGAAACATAGGTTTAAGTACACTCAGTTCAAACCTAACAGTTGGCAGAAGCCACGAGAGTGTACAGATGTATTATTAATGGGCACAGACTGTACTCCGTATGTGGTGTAAACACTACTGAGTATTATTAATGTACACAGACTGTACTGTTTGTGGTGAATGTAGCTAATATTAGCGTGTTAAATATTACCTTTTGTAACAAGGTTTTTGATGTGGTTCATTTCATCGTATGCTTTGAACTGAAACGTTTCGGAGAGGCTTTTCTTGCAACTCTCTACGAATATATTATTGTTATAGCCAGAAATACTACTTGTAAATAACACGATATTTTATAATGCTAATTTGATGTATGAATAATAGTTGAGTTAGCGAGTAGATATATGTTTTGTGAACATGTGTTTGAATGAGTATGCATGTGACCTTTGAGTCTCAAGTATGACATTTTTGCATACGACTACCTAGGGTAATTGGAACGCGGTTTGTGGTAGGAGTTAACAAATAGAAAATGTAATGCGTAACGATCGGTTGCTATGGCAACGACAAATATTAAATACGAGTAACGAAAAAGAGTTACAAAATTGGTTGCTATGGCAACGAATGTAAATCCATTCAAGAAACATGTGTTTTGGTTCATCAATTTAAATTAAGAGACGATCGGTTCCGTCTGGCGTAGTTTCATCGTCAAGCGGTGAAATACGTTCAAAAACATAAAATGTTGGTTCATCAGTCTAGGTCTGACCTAAAATTATTGTGTGTATGTTGCCGTTAAGGCGGGTAAAATAAATTAAATATACGTACAACCCTTTTAGGTTAGGCCTAGACTGATGCACCAGCATTTTATGTTTATCGAAGGTATTTACAATGAATGGACATTTAACTGTGTTTACCATCTTAGCTTTGATGTTGTCATTAATTCTACACCATTATTATATTAACATTAAACGTATGGAGTAATTATTGGTATAAAAACAATCTAATAATAAACGGCATTTGAAAGATTCAAATTATGTGTGTACGTTGCCGTTAAGGCTGATAAAAGAACTGTAAAAAATGCGTGATGAACTTCGTTCCTGACGGGGGTCCCACGACCGCCCTACAACTTAGTTCCACTTATCTAGTATCTTTAGCTCCATAGTTATAGTCACCGTGTGTCAGTAACTATTCCGCTGACAGCGACTGTCGTTCACTATAGCACCAAGTCCTAAGGTTTTGTCCTTTTCGGCCTTCGTATGACATTCCTGTTGTCCAACAGCTGACGTAAGCATTCTCATACTCTTGAATTCTTTCCACTCTTTCTTCTCAGCCGCATATGCTACTACTTATATCTTTATTATAAAGAGGTAAAATTTGTTCGTTTGTTTGTTTGTATATAGGGGGTAATCTCTGGAACTACTGAACCGATTGAAAAAATGTTTTACTAATAAAAAGCTACACTATCCCTGAGTAATATAATCTATAATTCATTTTGATAAACGTATTTTTTATTTCAATATTTGTACATTTAGTCGGAAAAAATCTAAGGTTAGGCCTAGACTGATGAAACAAAACATGTATTTACATTTATTACCATAGCAACCTATTGAATGAAATAACATAAAAAATAGATGTTTGCTCCAATATTTCCATTAACAGCTGATTTTAAACTTTAAAGCAATCATTTGTACTTCTAAAATTTAGGTTAGGTTTTTATTAAAGTGTAGACCTGGGTCTTGCTGGTTCTTTTAATATATATTATAATTGCTGTTATAAAATGTACGAAATAATTTGATTTGAACATTTATCATTATTTACCATCTTAGCTTTGGGGTTATTATTAATAATGCATCTTTATTATAAAGAAAACATAACTTGATAATGTGTATAGAAGGTTCTAAATGAATTGGCGTGCGGAACACGAAGTGGTTTCCCGTAATTATAAATGTATAAATGTGTTCGAAATCTAACGGTCACATTTTACGTAAAATTTAGGTATATTTTGGTACCGGTACTTATGTTGATTTTTAAAGTCCCTAAAACGATTTCATTAACCAAAAAATTCAGCAATTAGAAAACAAGTTTGTTGAAGAACAATTTTTTAAATTTTTCGCATAAGAATAAAAGTTTTTTGCTTTTTGTATAAAAATTTGCATAGCAGATTATTCTGAACATTTTTCTTGTTTTACACGACCTTATAGTAAATGTTAATATAAAATACTTACTTCTTCGGTCTTTTTAAAACCCAAATATTTTCCCACTTTGTAAAAATGAATACATTTCTTGACAATGTAAACAAAAAGATAATTTAATCTGTATTTAGTAGACGGCTCAACCTCCTGGTCGATTTGCTCCCTAACCTCTCAGACGACTCGCGTATCTCTACAGGAATGATATGCAAACAGGTTTGCTATATTTAATCGGAAATGACAATTGTTTTTGATAGATATACTTTGATTTTGATATTGTAGTGTTGGTGGTAATGACAATGATCCTGGCACATGCGCATTAGTGACGTAGGTTTTGAACAAATTACATAATGCAGACATTTAAATATCGTAATTTTAAATTGGTTAATTTTGAGATATAAGTAAAACTAATGAGTCCTGTTTTCTCATGTTTACCAATATTAAATGTTTTCTTATTGGAGAGAATAAGAGTTCCTTGAAGTAAAACAGATACACGGCCGTAGCCGGGGTAAAGGTCATAAACGTTGTGGCTGGAGGATTTGCATAATTTAAGTAGTGCATAAAGAAGAGAGTTTGAAAATGGAAGTTATGAAAATACCATTGGGAAATTACACGGTGGTACCTCCTTTCAGATATAAGTTATACCACATTATGAAAACAAATTTTATTTAGGTTTAAGGGTCCAGTTTAAGCGGGGTAGTGGCCGCCATATTGGATTTTTATCCCATAAGAGCAATGTTAAATTTCAAATCTGTTATTTCGATAATTTTTTATCATACAATTGTTCGCAAGGTCTCATTTTAAGCACAAGTACAATACGCATCCATTTTGCATTTTAGTTTTTTTTTAAATGCTTTTCTTTTATTATTTAATTGACATTTTGTAAGTACAAAGTTTGATTTTTCTTCCTAACACAGTAAAAAATTAATAATGAAAAGTAATTTGCAAGCCAGATTCGAAATTTTATAAAGAATGTTCAGTTTTTTTTTTTCAGCACACAATTACAAAAGATGTATTTATAAAATGGTTTGAGATGAGGCAATGTCAAAGAGCTCAGATGCAAGAATTTGCACTGTTTAGATACGGTTATATAGAGAAGCGCTTGCGTTTCCTGTTGCTTTCTCGTTTACTGGAGCAGACCCTCAATGGTATTTATCGCAAAATCTACGTATCATCTTTTAATCAAAATTTTACTCAAACGTTATTAACTATGGTTTTCCTGGGAACATGAGTTCATATTCTACATTTTGTCAATTTGGGTCTTCCTAATAAACTTGCTAGACTCGGTGGGCAAGTGTTACGTACCGCACACAATACAGGGAAGTTTACCGAAAGATATCAATACCGAAGCCAAAACACATCATATCCTCTGTGCAACTTTGGCTTCAATAAATTGTATATCTGTGGTGAGGATTAGTGAAATGAGTTTACGGTTTACGAGCACAGTACACTGCTAGAACGGAAACATTTTTCTTTACAAACGGACCAACTGGGTATTTGCCCGCCAGTTTTTAGCGAAGGGAAACGTAAGTTTTTAAAGTAATGATTCTACCATTTCTGACCTCTAGAAAAATGGATTTACAATACAATTATAAGATACGATTGATCAGAAAAGAGGCACTTGGATATAGAGAGGGGAGGGGGTTAGTGGTGTATTGGATTGTGACGCATGCGCAGTAGAGTCCGAGTTTTTGAGTTAATAACATAATTTTTTATATAATAAACAAAAACCTTTTACTGAAGTGAAATTGATTTCACTCCTTTCTTTAATAATGTAAACTGTAACGTTACCCTTTTGATACATCTAATATCGGTCTCTTAATTTAATAATTTTCTAAATAAAATAATAATATCACTGTTCGGTCAAATTAACAAAATTTTATTTGTCCCAAAAACATTTAAAAGGAACAAACTTAACTCAAACTAACAAAGAAAATAAATTATGAACTAAATGTCCTAATCATAAGTTATTATCAAAGAATTCAAAATATATTATATATCTATAATTAAGTAGATAATTCAATTGAAAATGAGCTCATGTACATTTAATGAATATGAAATTCTATCTCCGGGTAGGGTTTTTGGGCCGGTTCATCAAAAATTTTAAAAATAATTCATTAAACAGATCTATATATAACAAATTAAACTATACATTTACAATACACATAGCATATATATACAAGTTCATTAAATGAAAGGAATTGTCTACTCATTGATATAGTTAAGTAATATTTGGAAAATAAGTTATTGATTTGAAGTCAACACTTTCAAAATAATAAGAAAAGTAACTTCTGTTATAGCACAAGATAAAGTACAATGGAAATAAATAGGTTAGGTCTCACCGAATTCGAAATTTCTTTCTGAAACTTATCTTTTATACCATTAGGCTATAAATGAAATTTTCAGGATTTAGTATTGGGTCATTTACCCTTTTGTTTTATTCTTGATTTGTAATACTTTCGCTCTATGGTTTTTTATATGAATACAGCACTTAGGTATTGAACTGTCTTTGACCAGACCTTAGGTCAGAATGTAATAATCACAATTTTCTTTACTGTCACAAATAGGCTTTCCCTTAGAAAATTTTAAATCTGTTTATTACACTTCAAGTTACGTTTTATGTTTGAACCATACGTCTAATTTTTTGTTGTTTATCACCTTAACACTAGTTTTTTACTTAGATCTCAGAACAATTTTTAATTAATAAATATCATATGGACTATTTATATTAAATTAGGAAATAGTTATTTTTATATTCATAAAACCGATGTTTTTGAGAAATTAACACGTTTATATCTTGAGATAAATCCGCGAATATTTTCGACCAATCATATCGCTCGACCACGTCTTACATACTTGTCAGCTGTTGTAGGCCTCTGTATAAATTTCTCAACTGAAATATGGTGAATTTGCATGTTTTCTTCATTGAATTAGAGTGTTCTTTTCGATTAGTTATATTAACTTATTATATTATTTGGGAAGCTGGTTTATTTCTGAATCGTTTGATATTTGTGCTTATGTAATACCTATTTTTGATAACAGGATATTTATAGAATTTACTTCACGTGTTTAAGATTTTTGTCTTTTATAAAGTAGGCCGAATGCATGCTAATATGTTTTAATTTTGAATGGTTTTCCTCTGTTTTGACCTTTTATTTAAATCCGATGATGGGTTAAATTATTCATAATATAAATTGTTATTTAGATTCGGATGATTCTTATGTTTAAAAGTTTAATTTGGTTAGGAAAACTCGTCTGTAGCAATTACCGGGTTATTTTACTATTTCACCGCTAGATCACGTCGGGGTCTCTTCTTTTAATTATTCATTTTGGATTAATGCAATATTTCGAATTGTAATAGTTTTTTTTTTCTTTTTGAAAACTATATATTGTACGTCATTTTGAGTTGTTTCAAAACCTATTTTAAAACGTAAAAAAAATATAAGGTTAGGCCTAGATGAGTGAACTAAATAATATGAGATTAAAATGTTTCAAGCAAAAATTTTATTTTTTATTTTTGCTGCCCAAAGAACTTTTTATAAACTATGAAACTTACCGATTTCAATTGTGAGTGTATGATTAAATTATTGCTGTCTCTATCTAAAATCTGTTGCTCTTTCGACAGAATCCAGGTCAGCACTAACCGCACCACCTACCACAATCAAGTGCCTCTGTCCTAATTAATTCACATTTTCGTGAAAATATCAACGTATACAATACTCTATTTACATTTGCTTTCACGGGAGCACAGAAAACAGTGGACAGACTGCTCTAGTATGCATAAAACTAAAATATTATACGTATTCTACACAGGTTAGGATAAGCTATTTTTTCTAAAGGAAAGAGTATGAGAGCTACTCACGTTGGGGTTTCCTCCATAGCTCTCAAAAATCTGGAAATAATTATTTAATCTACAAAAAATACTGATCTCTTTATTGTATTATACATTTACAAATGACTGTAACTGAGGCCAGGTTTACCACAGTTTCGCGGTCAGGAAGGACTGTTTCACAATACCCTGTTAATTGTGTTCCTTCATTAGGCTTTACATCGTTTGTTTCTACAAGTACTGCATTGTTTATTATACAATATCTGATCCACCTCTGCTCGATAAATATTGTATATAAGTACAGATTTTACTTTAGTTATTCAAATAAAAGTTGCATTTCAACGTTTAAATTTAAATCAAGTACTTCTTGAATGGTGTTTTATTTTTTGGTTTGTTTATTTTTAAAGTTCTTCTGAAAGTCCAGAGCCAAAATATAAGAGCTGAGATAAAAACTTAAAGTTCTTAATTTTTGGTTAGACGTCTAACACAGCTAGTCTTCTAGTTTGTATTTGCTATAATAATAGTTGATTTATTTTCTCGATAAGTCATGTATTATTTTGGTATAGCCTACACAAATAATAAATCGACCACGCAGCTGGACCGCCAACTAACACGTGTACCAAATTTGGACCAAATCGGACTTAAAATGCGGCCGCTAGAGTGCGAACACATATATACATATGCATTTTTTGACACCCCAAAACGTGTTCTGGGGACCATGATCGGTGCTCATTTGCTACTCCCGACCTTGGGTCTCACCATAAGGGCCACTGCAATAGCTCATTTTTCCTATGGAAATTCGCTAATAATGCCAAATGCCGAACAAAATTGTTTTTTTCAAAAGTTTAGTTTTATTCTTTTTTTAGTTGATTTTATGTTAGGCATCAAACGTAGGTCAATTCCTCTTGGTTTGTATTTTCTATTTAGTTTATATTCTTAGTTTTAGCTCTTCACTTGATAACGAGAGTTTATATTTATACTTAAAACTATTTCCTTTTAGAAAAATGATGACAAAATATTATCGTAATACAAATTTTAAAACTATGATAAATTCTGCATTAGAAACTAATTTTAAAACCAGAGAAGCTTATTTATACCTTTTGGTGGTAGAATCCGAAAATATAAATAAATCTTATATTTTTGTGACATTTTATATAAATCAATCTATATGGAGTCTGTAAGACGTTTGCTTTATAAATAAATAATTTTATTGTGTAACTAAATTTATTTTATTTTATTTTAATCATTTCCAAATAGGTTATTTGTCTATTTCGAAATAGTTTTGAGTAAAGTGAATTAATTTATTTATTTATTAGGTGAAGTCCAAGATATTTTACCTTTTATTTAGATAAATTGTACCAACTTTTACAATTTCCAGTGAAAGAACTACCTCTTATATCTTATATATATATATATCTATTAATATAAGATATAGTCATCCAGCCAAATAGCTATTGTACTATTATATATAAGCTGCTTTGGCCTGACCGACGTAGAATAAACGCTAGCAAAAACTACTGAAGATAAAAATACGAAAATTTGAAGACATTTTCTTATTAGCTCATAGTCGTTCACTAAGAAATGATTTTGACAAATTTTTAAATTAAAGTTAATAAATTGCGAAACTCTAGGATTTATTCTCAGAACTATAACGGATAAACATATGATTTGGATCAAAATCTTAAAAACTAAATTTTAATTTATTTTATACTGCACTAACATATTATTATTTGTTTTATAATTCAAGTAGTTTATTTTAACTGAAGTCAGATAACCAAAAAATTATATTTCTCAATTTCAAACCTTTGTCCAATCAAATGTTTGCTTAATTAAAGATGTTTAGTATCCTTAATCAGCAGTTTCATTTGTAATATGCAAAAACAGATGTTTGAATTATAGAAAAGTAAACCATTTTTATTTATTTTTTGTTTGTATTTTTTATTTTTGTTTATTGTTTAACCTAAACTAAAACCATTATTGGTAGTGAACAAAAATTAACTGATTCTAAAATTTCTAAGTTGGTTGCTATGGTAATAAATGTGAATGCATTCCAATAATGTGTGTTGGTTCAGAATAAGCCACCCCTATAATTGATTGCTAATCTTTTGATTCAAATCAGCTGTTTTATCTGTTATAGTGATGAGCGTGAACATCCGCATTTTTACTATTTTCAAACATTAAAGTGCATCTCTACCTAGTGGTATGAAGGTACCCTGAAAATGTTAAGGTTCCAGTTATCATAGTTTTAGCTATACATTGATTATTAATCAGTCAGTCAGGACTAACTTCGTCTTGTATAGTACACACAGGTACGCTTTACATTGATTGTAGAGTTTAGAAAATAATCTAGTTGATAATGTTTTAACTGCTGTTTGTTGCATTCCCAAAATATTTCACGTTGTAATTTTCATTCAATTTATATTAATTATAGCAAAGTAACGCACAACAGTAAATGTTCTAAAAGTTAATTACTAAATATTAATAGATTTTTTAATCATGTTTAGTGTCATAAATGTGTTAAAATATAAATACAATACGAAACAAACATGCAATTCTCATAACCTACCAATACGTGTTGGGTGTACTATCGGCCAATAAATAGGGATACAAATTGTATCCACACAACGAAGTTACTCTATCTAGATCGGTTTGGTGGCGATGAAATAGATTCGTAAATTTCGCAACAATGCGGGTAATAATACCCCGAGGCATTGCTTTGTCGACGACAGTCAATTTGCGTTTGTTTGTAAAACAAATATGGCGGCGGAACTCCCAAAGGCTATTTGGATGAAGTGGGAAGTCTATGTGAAGTACGCTCGCAGTATTTATATGTGCTTAGTTTATTTGTATGCGAGAGAAGCCCGTACATAATAATTACAGCTCAGTTTGACAATAATTACAGTATGCCCAAAAATAAACAGTACTAAAATTGTAACAGTTTTAATAAATGTTTTATTTATAAACAAATATACAAAGTATAAGGAGCTGAAAACTTTAGTTTTTAACATTAACATGTTCCCTACATTAAGTTTTAGGCAACTCTCACAGCTTAACGTGTTTAGTAATCTTTTAGTCTTAATTCGGAATGTGCTTTCCTTCATCATTCACCACACATAAGGGATTAATGCTTGAGGGAGTGGGATGTGTTTTGAAAGTTCGTTCCTAGGGAAATTAGGCGGTTGCCAAAATTTCTTTGAAGTAAAGCAATAGTGGCTAAAGCGGTGTGACCGGTGGCGCCATCTGGCTGGGACAACTTTGAAACAAAAGGCAGATTGATAGCATAACAAAACCTCATCAGATATCTTGCAAAAGGTTGAAAGATGTTCTCTCTGCAACTTACCTGATACAGAGCACCCTACGACATCTTGTGGCTTCTCTACGACATCGCCAGGACGTTGAAATCCAATAAAACGTGTTGTTTACTTGTTTATGAAACCCTGTAGATGTACATGACTATTATCTGAAAACCATAAACTTGTAGGAACCTGGGTATTCATAGTTCATTGCTAACATTGAGGAGCGATACACTACTTTGCCTATTTTCCCCGTACATTTAACTGTTGACCAGTTTATATTCTAAACGGGAATCCACCAATGTTTTTAAAAATTCTCAAAAACGTATTACTGATGTTCATTTTCGGTGAAGGGTTTTTATGTGACTGCAGGACTTGCTGAAGAAATCTAAATTGGTTTTCTTTCGTAGTAACAGTTTTTGGACACACTTTACTCTGAGTCAAAACATTACAAGTAGAACTAAAATTGTCAACAACAATTATCATTACGGCGTTACTTGAAGTCATTCCTGAAACAATACAGCAGATCACATCAAACCAGGACCACCGGAACGACTTGTTCCGTATGAAAGAAAATAATGCTATACAACCTTTTTCGTTACTGTAAAAACAATAATAAGCAACACGGCCTGGACACAATCAACGACGTAATCAGCTGTTCTGAAAACCAACCATAGCTGTTTTATTTCAGTACTGTTTGTTTTTAAGCATACTGTATTTAAAATATATTTTGACAATATCTGCCAATAAGTTTTGGATTGTATTTCTATTTAATTTAATAACTAATTGACACGTTAAGTTGAACGGTTTTATTTTAATAAGTTAAATACATAGTTAATAAAGACTTTTACTGCATAGACGTACTTTTTTCAATAGTTTAAAATTGGTTAGGCTGGATACATTTTTTCTAAATTACCATAAATAAAAACAATTAGTATTATGTTTGTTTTGTAAATGCACATTTAATTTAAAAAAAAAGTATTAATAATACCAAAGTAAATTTTGGTTGCCACTATTTTGGAATATTTGGGGACATCGACCTCAGGTTTATGGAACAATGTTTTTTTTTTCAGGTAATTGTGCAGAACAACCTGACCGTATGAAGGGTGATTGTTTTACTATTCTGAAAGTGAACATTCTAAAAACAAAAACAAAATTTTCAGAAATTACGAGACAGAAAACCTCTAAATCCAGTGTTGCCATAAAAAATATGTTAACAAAATGCCCTAATTACTTCACTCACATCAAAAATTGAAATAAAAATTATTATAAACAAACTCTAAAACAAAAAATGATCTAGCACACTTGGAAAATCTATATTTACCATAAAAAACCTCACACAATTAAGGCAGACTAACTTCAACTCGACAATAACAGAGTTTTCAGTTTGTAAACATAAATATAAGTTGGTAGCACTTCTTTCTTTCCTAAAAATCTGGCTACCCTCAGTGGCGGCTCGTACTATAGGTTCACTGGTTTAATGAACCTCCAAGCAAATTGCGTTAATAACATAATATTTTAACTATAAATATTTAGTACTTTTTTCATAAATCTAACAATATAGAATGAAAAGTTGTTAAAATACGACTTAGAGTAACAACGCGCAGCTCTACTACGTCGTTTTCAGCTGCCTGGTTTAACTAAAAGAATGAGCCTCCTGGCCTGGGCGAGGGTACATTGGGGGAAAAGCCCAACAGCATTGTTTTTCGCTGCAATCTAAATGCAGCGACTCCCGAATCCTTGCGAAGGTAGCCGAAGCTACAGTTCACAACTGTGTTTTGTAAAAAAAACCTTAGGCCTACTTTTTCCTTTGCGTAGTTGGTGTTTGTTTACTTCTTTGATTTATAGGTTATGTCAGTTGTGCATTCTATGAAGTTCATGGATTAAGTTTTTGTCAGTGTGGACATATTAATAAATAATATTATTGCAGTTCAGTGTTGTTATTAGCGTTGTGTTAAGGTAAAGTTTTTAGAATAAACAGCGTTACATCTTTGCTAAGGGTAACTTTTCTTCTTTATCTCTTGAAGAATAGTGTGCTATTAAAGTGTACAGGTATTTGTGTCACTTCATTATTTATGAGTCACTTTATGACCTAAAAACTTAAATAAACTAATAAATAAAGTATAGGCTACTATGTAAGACAACATTGTTCTCAATTTTCTATTTATAATTAATATCTATACTCCGATCTAGGCCCATCATGAAAACTGTAACCCGATTTTATCTCTTTGCACACTTTTCAGAGATGTCTTGAAACAACCAACTGTTAGTAAAAACAGGCCTAAAATTAGAAATTCTTATATTTAGTACTAAAAACAAGTTTACAAGTACCCCCCCCCCCCCCCCCCCCCCCATTTGAACCACCAAGGTAATAATTCACCAGCTGCCACTGGCTACCATGGTACATCTATCTTCACAGTAATGTTAATTATCTATGTTTCTTATCCTATACAACTTTTAATTTTGTTGTTTTTCCTTTTATACTGTTCATATTTTATTCTAACCACATTCAGTTAAGTGTACAGTTTCATTACATTTAAAGAAAAGATTAAGTTTTCTATGTTTCCGTTAGAATTGAGTCTGGTGCCCGATATTATACATTGTTTTACTGTTGGTAAACATGTAAAAATGTGTCCAGGAGACCACTGTTGAAAAGTATAACACCAGCAATGTTTGTTGACATTGTTTTGTTTACTGATAAAAATATACTGTAAGTACCCAACTTTTACTTTTTTATTAAAACAGAACCAAACAGGTCAAAAGGTTCGTTCTCAAAATTTTTACTTTTAAATGACCTTTAAAATTATTTAACAGCCTACATGGAAATTTTATGTTATGTTTTATTTTATGTTTACATTGGAAATTTCTTCAAAAATTATTTCCTTTCAATGTATAACAATCTGGAAGTTACTAACAATATATTTTCCTTAGGTTTTTTAGTGAGGAAAGGTTGGTGTGTTACAGGTAATGTAAGATTTGGAGTTAATACATTGTAGGAAAAGTATACCAATTTCCGAAAATGGGTTTGGTTGGATTGAAGAGGTGCAAGATAGGTATTTTGTGTTTTTTATATTTAGCGGCAACCGGTTTACGTGTTTAAGCTACATTAAGGGGCAGAGCCCCTAGTCTATATATTAAAAGAATTTATGAAAACTTGTGGCAGTCAGTACGGCCATTCTATCCGGCCAATTTCCTTATTTTTTTTTTAAATTGCAGGTAATCATTCACAGATATGTCATCAAGCATTACAAATCATGTATCTTTCGCCTTACAAACGTTATAATCAAATGCAAATTTCTGCTGTGTATTCCTTATGGGGGTTTTTTTTTATTGTTCTTTGTCCACTTTGCGTTCGTATACCGTCCATCCGAATGCTTTGAAATTTTGCATAGTAACACAGGTTAACCCTGGGAAGGTTTTAGGCCATTTACCGAAGTCCTAGAACATTAGGGCTACGCCCCAGTGGCCCTCAAAGTTTCAATGTTAATCTTATGGAAGAAAGATTTCTATTGATTGTATCAGGGGCACAAAAACAGCTGTTCGTATAGAAAACTTAGCAACACTTCATGTTTGTTTACTTTCATTACCATAGCAACATTACTTAGAAAATTTACTTAGAGTATTACCTTTTTGAGGTTACATTGACAAACTAAAAACAAACACAAACAAAAATCAACGATAAATGCTAACTATATTTTAATTCAATTCAAACATTGGTTGTTAAAAACCTATTATATATAAAACAGCTAATTTGAATCAAAAACTGAACATAATCATATACAGATATGTCAAGTCTTATATATTATCATCCGTTCAGCCGCTATTCACCCGAGATGGAGCTCCGGTATACAATCCTTCAAATTTCCCATGTTAATCTTATGGAGATAATGTTTAATGAGTTTGAGTCAGCTGCCAAATAAAACAGCTGATTTATGCTCGGTCACCTATGTACAAACGAGCCAATTTTCCAACTGCGAGCGAAGCGAAGCAGCCATCTGAGGCCGAAGGCCGAGCCGGGGTTGGGACGCGGAGCGTCCAGGAGCAGAGCCCCTAGTTTTATGATAAAAACTAAACGAAATAAATGGTTTGAAATTTAACATTATTCTTATGGGATAAAAATCCAAGATGGCCGCCACTACAGCAGACCCTTAATTAGAAAAAATGTAGCTTGAAGAAATACATTTTTCAAGATACTATATGACTTTTTAAGTTCTTTAACAAACTTCAACAAGTGCACAAAGTCTCTTTTTAGCATAAGCATGGAAACAAAATTGTCAAGACCTTTTGCCCCCCCCCCCCAGGGGCGATTTAAAGGGAAAATAGTAGTTCTTTGGCCTTTTGTCCGACATAAATATTCCTCCCTTCCCCCATGGTCACGAAAAACGCTATCATAATATCAAAATAAGGGTAATGCCAAAAACTATAATTTCATAAAATTTGCATGTACAATATGTTTATTCAATTTGTTCTTTTTACAAACCAATATTATTCCTTTCCTAAACACCTTGTAGGGTTTACTTAATTAGTTATAATGCTAAAGAGATATTTTTCTCGCTATAGCAAAATCAACATTTTTAGCCCACTATACCCCTTGTCTATCCCTTTCTGGATTTTATAAAATGGTAGAACCTCTGGGCAATAGATCTTACCTGAGTTTATTAATTCCAACACACCCCCCATTTAATCATATTACCCCGTACTGTTAACATACTTTGTCACCAAATAAATTCACAGAGACTGTGCTAGATTCTTACCACATTACCACTGCCAAGAAGCGACATTACAAAGCGCATTTCTAATTTAACGCTGCAGCTGCAATCTGTGTTATACACCTTATTAATTAGGACCTTTACGCTTTGTCTTGTTTTAGAGTCATATAATTAGGCCACAGTTTATAACAGTAACATCTGCTCATCTTGGTAGAGAAGTTTGACAAGAAATAACACACCTTCAAATGCTACTATAAATCATTCATTGGTGAAATTTAAATTTAATTTGACTGTACAAAAATAAATACAAATGTGTAGTGTTGTCCGTTTTGCGCTTATTGACGACGTCTGTTTCAGCTAAAAACAAAGAGTCTTCGTTCAGGTAAATACTACATTCCAGTAGTTTGTGGAACACGGGGGAAGCAGTGTGGCAGAGTGTATAGAGGTGTTTGACCAGTCTGTTATAGTACTAGCTTCCATCACACAACATTTTAATTGGTCTAACTGGTGTACAGTCAAAACGTTAAGTTAAGTAAACTTTAAGAAGTAGGATTTTACTGCAGAAGTACTTTGTTTCTGTAAAATTTAAAGCTTTACTCATTCATAACAGACTAACTTATAAGTAATATGTTGATTTAAAGTTATTGAATCATATCGACTGCTATGGATTACAGTCACTTTAACTACGGTCTCAGATCGAATGTTATTTAGTTTTTATATTATCGTATAGGTTATACGTAGTAGTATACAAGGTAATATAGGAATTACAAAACATGCCAGTCTTTTTTCCAATATTCTCTCCACAACTTTCATTTCCCAACCTTTTCATTTCAACTTATATTATGCAGATAAACTTCTCCAGCCACAACGTTTATGAATAAATCGTTTACCCGGGCTACGGCTGTGTATCCGTTTTACGTTAGGGATAAATTTATCGTTTTCTAAAACAAGAAAAGATCAAAAATTCAGTTAAAATACCCGGGAAAATGACTTCCCGGTATTACACACATACCATTTACCGAAATCTTTAGTTCAACTATTTTAAAGTTATTGTATATACCCGGTGGTTAAAAAAGAGTTTTAGAAAATAATTGTTACATGTAAAATTTAGTACAAATTTAAAAACACCACATCTTTTAAAAGAGAAATCACATTGAGTTGACATGTTGTATCCTACTTAGTGATATAAAGAGGAAGTGTGAGAAGAATAATAAACCTATTATATTTGCTTTTTTAAATTTATTACCGTCATAATGCCGAATAACTCAAACCTCGTAATGATTTCAAAATATAAACGAGTTAAAGAAGACACTGAAATATTCTTCTTAATATTGTTTAAACCACTCAAGGTTGTCTAAAGAATAATTATAAATTACATTTTGATTTTTTTATTCCTAACATCCTTCCCACACTTGATCAGCTGTTCTATAATGTTCTATAACTCAATGAGCCCGATGAACGTAAGCTGACAGTCAATATGACATGCATAACAACAGATTTCCAGCTTTAAAGAAACGATTTGTTTGGTCACGTCACAGGGGTCGCTACCTCCTCCTCCTTCAAGCAAAGTTTAGCTTGTATTTAAGTCGGCAGTTATGTTGTCATCGCACTTTTCAGCAATTCAAAATTTTTTAAGAAGCAATCAGAATATTGTTTTTTTGTCGACACTAATTAAATAATTTTTGTACGCAAAAACCATTATAGTTTTTCTGAAACCATTTTCTGAAACACTATTGTGAAACGCTCTATTCCGCCACGCATTTCCTGGAACGTTCTACTGTGAAACGCTGTATTCCGTCACACATTTTCTGGAACGCTCTACTACATACTATAGTAGGCGTGTGTATTCGTCTGTTCGAAAAAAAGTTTTGGTCTTGCCGAGATTTAAAAAAGCAGATTCCATCACTATAGAATAGCGTTTTAGCCGGTTAAGCCGCGAACGCATTGCTAGTTTAGCATATTTGAGTTTTTTATATAAGTGCAACAGATCGTCCTACATCATAGGCTTAACCCGTCAATAAAAACACATTGTGTAATTTAATTAGTAATACCTATGAAATGGACATTGTGCTTCCTCATTTCGTAAGTTGTGTTAAAAACTTTACACTTCTCCCGTGTGGTCTTAAGCACCCAATTTTAATTTTTCTCTATGTATTACTCCAGAAACAATACACAGTACTATGTTGTTTTGATCATACTGTATTTAAAGTTTTAGGGTTTGTATTATTTGTATATTGTCGTGTTTGTTGCCAGGTTGTTAAAAGTAAGTAAATCTACACAAGATTTCAAACTCAAATAAAACACAATAACGCCAATTATTAAATTAAATACAAGTTAATTCACCGTCTCTTTATATATTCAGACGAGCTCATAAGATTTACTACTAAATGATGTACTATTTCAATAATGTTTGCGCGAATCGAATAACTATATAGGCATGGAACACAATGTATACTATATTTTTGGTGGAAAAAGTAAATAGGACGAATACAGGTTATCTCAGGAAATACTTCCCATATTCCTGATGTCTTTATTTGTATATTTCACGAGTGCAATTTCCTCACAATTTTAATAAACGCGCAACAGATTTTTGTGCTATACAGAGGTATATATTTTTTTTGCTCTATTGTACTACAGATTTTGTAAAAAGCATACAAAACGTTTGCCCCTCTTTTCCTCTCTTCTTGAACACATTCTAATTTTGGGGAAGTTTAAACTTTGGTACGAAAGGTGTAAAATACGCAACATAGAAATTTTATAAAAAATAACTCAATAGTAAAATGTAGGTTAAAAACATTACCAGTTTTTTGTGTATGAAGTAAGTTGCTCCAGTGAACTACGGTGCACGTAACTGCAGAACAACAATACTGGATGTGTAATTATATTTTGGTGAGGGTAGATGACAAATGAAACGTCACGTCATGAAATGTATTTATGGTTACCTTATCAAGACGAACAACAGGCGGTACAATATGCCAGATGAAGTGTGGTTGCGTCAAGCTGGACACCCCCTGCCAAACTTGGCAGAATTAGTACAATAGCTTTAACTAATTTTGTTGTTTTAATCTGTGTGAAGTGTCAAGAAAATAAACACACGCGTGAAGATATTTTGTTTCTATTCAACCTCTTTTATCACACAATTGAGTTTGCTTCGATAGATTCACGGTAATGGTAAATTTAGACATGTTTTTCTTGCAAACACGGTAATATGAGTAACAAGAACTGTTTGACTTCTATCTAAAGATTTTATAATACGAATGACTTAGTTCGACTATTTAAATATTTGTATTTGGGTCTTTGAAATATTTGTATATCCAATATATTTCCAACAATGGTTACACTTAAGAGTGTCCTTAGCATTACATTCAACATTACACAGTGTTGCAGTAACATTTCATCTAAGACACTTTATCTAATAAAGTTTATTTATATAACATTTATATTGCAACTTATGACACTTAACCTTTAGAATAAAATATTGTGTATGCGTTGTGACAAAGATGCATTACAAACTGTATTAACATTATGATATATATTTTAACATGACAGTTTTAAATTTTATTTATTTAGCGATGTATCACACAAAATGTACTACGTGCATAGTTCATAAATCCAGTCTCAGTTCACATGTGGAATATCCTGTTTACCCCCGTTAAAATCACTCGGCTCTACAGTTTAAATAAGGATACATGATGTTTTATATTCACCTACTTATTTGTTGCATCATTTACAGTAAAAACTACGAATACACTTAGTTCCTAAAATGATATATTTTTCGTGAAGCCTTTTATATTGTTTTGATACTAAATAATTTGTAGAACTGTGTGACCGATAGAATTAAAATTGTTTACGGTTCTCACCAAAGTTAATATCTAGTTAGGAAAAAAAACACTCAGCAAAATGGGGCAAAATCGGAAAACAAGATTTCGTAGTTTTTTGCCCGCCACTTTTATTCGGTTAAATATACGGATGTGAAAATTTCACAGTTGGGCTTCTCTTAAAATTCTACATCGAAATGATGTATCACATGACCACCTTCCCATTAAAAAAAAAACAAAGTTACATTCAAAATGGAGGATACATTTTTTTAAATCTTAACAAAATAGTACTTTTACATAGAGTAGGTTCCTCAATCACATCTACCATCAAATTTTCTTTATATACGAAATATTAAACCAGTGCGGGAAATATTAAACCTGTATACTATAGTGGAAACAGTAAACTGACATTATTAATTCGGATCTCGATGTAGTGTTTGTAATTAGTTGACTGATAATGACAAGTTAACCACAGAGCGTCACGTGACAACCCGGCACCTCTAATATTGTGTGTTTGGTTTAATTAATAATGTACAATAGTTCATGTTAGTTATAACAATACAGTTTTGTTTGCAGCGCTTTAAATACATGGCTACAGGTTATTCACGTGAAACTTATTGTTACTGTTCTCTTAATTTTGTTTTTTGTATAGCCCCACTGAAGATTATGAAAAACATTAATTTTGAATATTAACTCTACAATATTTTGAACGGTCCTGGACACTTTAATTATGTTGTAATTGAATAAACAAATAGTAAACAATTTCGGAGATCAATATTGGTGTAAAAATCCTATAATTTGTTTAACATGTACCCACATAAGAGATTGCCTACGATAAAGGGTATATACTTCATATAAAGGGTATATTTACCCCGGGTTGAATGTGAATCTCAAGAGATTCTTCTAATCAATAATGGCAGACGTTCAACAAAAATTAAATACAATAATTATAAAGTAAGAGTTTATTATTAACATATATTTAAGGAAGTTTTAAATATTGTCCCTCTACAGTAAGATAGAGCGATGACAGTATTTAGATTATATAATTGTGTGCGCTTATTACAGAAATGATTGGTCCAGTGTCTTCAGGAAAGGAAAAACCACTAAATGGTGTAGCTCATTATTGCTTTAAATGTTACATTATACCATCCTAATCAATAAAATATAACGGTATCGGAAATTCAGGGTACCTAGAGTCAATCATAACAATGATGCCTACTGCGCCGAGAAGTATTTTCAAAATTATTACCGAATGTCCGTAGGAAAGATGAGCTATTCCAGTGACCCTTATGTTGAAACCTGAGGACAGGAGTAGTAAATGAGCACCGCCCCAGAAAACTTTTTGGGGTGTATTTAAAAATCATATATATATGTATACATGTGTACCCACTCTAACGGCCACATTTTAAGTGCGATTTGGTCCAAATTCGATACACACATTGATTGTCTAAGCCGCTTTGAGTTCGTTAGCCAATAAATCCAACTACCGGAAACACGTTTTAAATCCGGAAGTAACTATTTTATTAGATTTTTCCTACTAGAATGCATCTTTTTATGCTTTCGTCTAAAAACACAAATATAGGATATTATTCAATACATTTTGTTTTTTACACGACATTGTAGCTAGATTGGTTCTTCCAAAATCGATCTAATCGTAAAATACCATAAGAGATCCCGTTACAAGTGGGGCATTTTACCATTAAGGGGGCGCTACCCTGTCCGCCATATTGAATCTGATTCTCATAAGAGCAATGCCACAGAATAAGTTATTTTATTCCGTTAATTCGTGGAATAAGTTTAAAAATTTTGTTTCATTTTGAAGTAGTGTCATATGCGGATGTTGATTGCTGACTACATCTTCAAAAACCGTTTTATTGTTTTCATAAACGTATGATATAAATATTAAAAAATAGTAAACTTTATTAATTTTTTACTCAGTTGCAAAAAGAGATATTGCAAAAAACCTTAGCAATCAACACCCACAATCTATTTTACTTTAAGAAAAAAAAATACAGCTTTCGATTTTTGACAAAAACAACATAAAAATATGCTTAATAGTGAAGGTATGTTTTGGTTATTTAACATTGTAATTGGTACCCAACTTTTGAATGTAGGGAGTCGAGCCTTAAGGCATATTCTGATTAGAGTTTGTACGCTGCGAGCGAAGAGAATCAGTCCAACTTGGTTGCCCCCTACGAGTGCCCGGTCCATCGAGCGCCGACTCTCGGGTTGAAGAGGGTGAGAGGGGGGTTGACAGGTCTAGGAGCTTTCCAACGAGCGCCGCATTTCTGTGTCACCCCCTTCGACCACCTGTACTTGTTAGTATTTACTGATCGATGAATTGACACGATCAGTGACATCGAAAAACATTCCTTAAATAGGACCCATATGCTTGTATTTAAAACCTTTCTTATAGATAATCGCAACGATATATAGTTTATAATGTTACAGTAACGTTATTTCAATAGCCGTTGTCGGATATGTAATACTAGAACTAAAAAGATGATAAAAACATAATAAATTATTTCCAAAAATATTCTTAAACAAAATACCTACCAAATCTTTTATTTGGTATTTTACCAGGTGCTATTTACTGAACCAATGTTTCTAGTAAGTTGTAGATACCTAAATATGAAACACCTCAATTCTGTCCTAAATTAAACGGTAATTTTTGTAAGCAGTGCCATGCGTGTTATAAGCACGTGTATAAACAATTTAATGTGCCAGTATTAGGTCATGTCCCTCAAAAGCGGATTTAATATTTCTAAATATAACTTGAATAGTTTAAAGAAAATGTCAACTTTAATACCTCTTAAATATTCTATTAGTGGAGGTAAACAATGGCACCCATGGAAAGTTGACATACCAGTGTGGAAAAACCAGTCCTTAACCATACCTACGCAAGCAACACAAATGTCGAAACCAAAATCATACAGTTATGCATTTTAAATCATATTTGACGACCATAGCAAAAACATTGTGATGGCCTATGTTCATAATACCCAAGAGGCGACTTTTGTTACTTAAGTGATTTAACAATAATTGAATTGCATAACATTAATTTAACCCGTAGTACAATGTGGGTTTTGCCAGCATATTAAATAGCTTATATACATTTGCTTAAAAAAAAATGCATATCATTGCTTAAATGCATGCTTAAAAATATTTGTTTTAATCCATTGGTTGTGACATTTTAGCCAATCAGCTGGCGTAAACAATGAATCTTTTCGCATTTTTTCCATCCACTACCAGAATATTAAGAGTACAAATTTGATGTCTTGTTTGAACTGTTTGAACTGGCGTGAGCGGGCCATTCTTTGGATCCCTGTCGCGAAATTACTTTTGGCAATACATATGCGATGATTCGTGACAGGCACGCCTTGATTTTGAGGTGCCTTTGACTAAAAGTGGGCACGCAATCCCGGCTGTCGCTAACAACGAACCTTTTTGCCCTTTTTATTCCACTATAGAGTTAAAGTTGATGTTTTCTTTTATGATTGATGTATAAACTAATCAAGTTATATTTAGACATATTAAATCCGCTTTTGAGGGATACGCATGATTATATCACGTTTAATTTAGGGTTTTATAACATTTGTAGCTGATTTGAGGGGATACGTATTTAGGTCGGAAAAAATACTACAAGTACAGGTGGTCGAAGGGAGTGACACAGAAATGCGGCGCTCGTTGGAAAGCTCCTAGACCTGTCAACCCCTCTCTGACCCTCGTCAACCCGATAGTGGGTGCTCGTTGTAGGCCTACATGGCGCTCGTTGGATAGGGCGCTCGTAGGAGGACACCGTCCAACTTTATGCCGCAAGTGGAACGAAGCAGCACATGATTCGATGCTGGAGGGTTAGGTGCAACAAGTTATTTCGAACACTTAGGCAGCTATTCAGCGCCTACGTAGGCAGATTAATTTTCCACATTGTTGGTTAAAACCCTAAAACACATAAATTAAATTTGTCCGGCAAAATTAATTTTTAAAAGTGTTGTAATTGGTGTGTTTCTGTGTTTTTAATGTATAAGAGTAACTTGACAGTGGGATTACGGTCCCGAAACGCGTCGTAACATTCTAACGACAAAAACAAGTCACATGACGGACCAATAACAGGTAATATTTAATATTATTATTATTATATTGTTCTATATAGGCCTATTACTATAAATTAAATTTTGGAAATTCGCCAAACTTACGTCAGCGGATCAGCTGCGTAGTAGAATTATTTTTGAAGTGATAACTTCTATTGGCCCGTTGGGCACTTTCGCTTGACTATGTTTCTGAAATCTCGCGTCGCGAACTTTTTGCGTAGACACAAGTCAGAGCGTGGAAACGGAATAGGCGATACGTATTCGCTTGACTATGTTTCCGAAATCTCGCCTCACGAACTTACTTTTTGCGTAGACACAAGTCATAGCGTGGAAAGGGAATAGGCGATAAATAGTATATAATACTACGTTATTATAATATAACTAGCTGACCCGTACGGCCGTTGCC
>JAGFPH010000259.1:11883-29461 GCA_018207615.1 Philaenus spumarius | reverse complement strand
ACTTCGTTTTGCTTATTAAGTTTGTCCGAGATAATTTGTGTTTGTTTTGAAAAGATCTCCGACGTAGACTGCCACGATTCCTGTGAGAGTAAGATTTGTAAAAAACTGTAAACGTCAATTCTAATTGAACTAAAGTCCTCTAAATACTAAACAAATTTCGTTTTAATTAATTTCGTATTTCTAACAACTGTGCTTTCGTAAGAGGAAAATTATTCAAGATGAGTTTTGTCTCTCCCCTATTAGAAATAAGGACCAATTATGTTTGGTAACTTAACAATGTTATTTTTATGTCATGCAAATGAATTTCATTATTAACAAACTAAATTAAATTTTGTGTGATGTTATTAAGTACAAATATCATTTAATCAGTCTCTCATTTAAAACTAAATATTACCAAACTACTCAAGTAAATGTAGGCCTAGGTATATGAAAAAAACATTTAACGCATAATTTAGACCCACGTTGCAAGTGATAACTTCTATGACCGAATTATATTTTACCAGTATTAATATTAGAGGAGAATAAGGGTCAACAAATTACGCAAGTCAATATATTGTCAAAAAATATTGCATAATATTTTGAAATTGCATAATTAATTATTCAAATAACAAATTATTCTTAACTCCTAAAAGTTGTAAGTAATTTAAGTATATTTTCAATTATCAGTAAAACTACAGAACATAATATTTAATATATTTTATCACATTATACATTACACATTTTTATTCCATTTTAAGCGTGTATATAATTATATCAAATTATACATTTAAAATGGTTTTAAATTTCCTAAAGTTTATAAGAAATGATAGAAAATTTTAAAATTTTAAAAATATTAATTATTTTAAATTGTTAATTATTTTAAAAAGTGTATTTTTTTCAAAAAAATTATGATTTCCTTTCTGTGTATCAGATTTAAAAATGCGTAATCAAAGGTTATAAATTTTCCATTTAAAAGAGTTATAGAAAAGTTATGGAAAATCCCCAAATAATAATAAATAAAATTGTAACTCTCAATGTGCTTACCGACTTTCTGTATTAACGAATCCAACGAAGAAAGTTCAACACTCTTATCTACAACATGATTCATTTTGTATATATATAGTAAATCACGTAAAAAGATGTAACGAAACATTTATAACAGAAATTTTAGTAATATTAAAAAAAGACAATGATTTTAAGTTTTATTTTGGACTTATTCAAATTACCTGTTAATTTATTCAAATTATACTAAAAGTATTCAAACGGCCAAATAAAAACCGTTAAAACCCTCACCGATGTACAATATACTCGAAGTTACGATGAGTAAACAGCCTATGGGCTAGTAGTTGTAAGTAATCGCAGGTGGCAGCACACAACAACGTTCCCCGATGACCGCCCCAACAAAATATCAAATATTTAAAGCAGAAGACCGTTAGAACACTCGACGATTCACACTATACTTACACACATTAAGCTGATAAGAACAGATACTGCACTTTGATCTTAGATAAGAGGCCGAGAAGCGATATAATTACAAGGCACTTTGAGTAACCAGTTAAAACGTTCCTAGTCTGTTTATAGCGCGAAGTTTATATAAATTGTAATTTTGTATATCAGTCGCGGTAAGGAAGAGCAAGGTTTACGGATAATTGCCTTTAGGATTACGTTTGAAACGTTACTAGCTACATTTTAACATGGAAGCACGAGCTTACTTGTCTATATATACTATGTATTGTCTATTCCCTCTTCCTGCTCTGACATGTGTCTACGCAAAAAGTTCGTGATGCGAGATTTCAGAAACATAGTCAAACGAAAGAGCCCAACGGGCCAATAGAAGTTATTACTTCAAAAAGTGCGTGGGACTGTGGCGCGTTAGAAGTGAAACGACTTAGGTTCTAGAAACAGCTGATTCTTTGCATTGCTCTATTTGCATTTGTTGCCGATTTTATTGTTTCAGAACTGAGTAATAATTGTGTGGATTTTAACTGACCAAATCTGGCTTAGTTAAATTAAATATTCCTTTCCATTTATTTATAATCTAAGATAGAAATTATGGGTTTATGAAAGCTGAAGTATAATACAAATAATTTAGACAGTATATTTTCTTAGAAATATTAAAACGTGTTGAGCTGATGCCCTGTAAAATAAGCGCCTAATGGTTCCCTATGCTACGTATTAATACAGTACATGCGACGCACGTAAGCTGTCGGTGAAGTATGCGGCGGAGAGAGTAGAAATGATTCTCCCTCTATTTCTTTTTAAAAGCCGTTTGGAGTCGGAGAAGGGGAACCGTTTCAATTATCGTCTCGACTCATGCTACGTACGTGCACAATACTCAGTGCGCATGCGTGTAGAGTGCGTTTGACGCATTTGACAGAGAGTAGAAACGATTCTCCTACTCTTTCCTTTCAACTGCCGGTTAAAGTAGGAGAAAGGAATGCGTTTCACGTATCGTCTGATCCAATGCAAATAAGCCAACCGTGAATATAGAAGTTTTGCTTAAAAAATAGAAACAATACAAACGGTTAGATTTTGTGTTGTACCTTTATTTTCAGAGTATAAGAAGTCAGTGATAAAGGATACTTCGCATTATTTTTCACTACAACATTTAGTCACAAAATAATTGCTTAAAGTAACCCACATTTTAAGTTTTTACCTTAAAAAAATCATATCTATAATATGGTTAATCCTTTTTTAATTTTGATTATGACTCTGTTTTGCAAGGACACCTTCTAATACTGCTGCCAAGTCGTCTCCTAAATCATAAACCTACCTTAAATATAGTAAAACTTGTTTGAGTTTTGATTGAACCACTTAAAAAAAGGATGGTAGGAAACAATATATGACACGACCGTCTTCTAACTTTTTATTCAAATAAACCTTAAAGTTAATATTATCTCAATAACAGTAAAATGTTTTCGAGTTTTGATTCTACCATTGTTTTAGATTTAAAGGAAGAAGTAAAACGAACGCACGACCCACTTCTCACTGCATTTTTCAAGCGTTCTATATTCGTTTGGTGGTACGGAACACTTGCCACGCGAGTCTAACACGTCCTCATTTGGATTATAACTAACAATTTAAGGTCACATTAAATGCAACTATATTTTATATACTTAATTAGTGATTTTACATTCAGTAAAAATGTAAAACTGTGAAGGTGTACAATTTGAGTGTAACCTTACAGCATTGATTGACACCTTCGTAGTAATACTGTAAATTGTAACTAAGTTTAAAATAACACTAACTTCAAATGTTTAGGTGGTAATTTTAAACATTTTCCCTTTAAAAAGCTGCATTAAAATCACCCTATTTGAAACACACGTAATGTTAGCAATATTTCACGCTTTTTCCACAACGTTGACGACAAATTGCATTCGTCCGCTTTAAATCACGTATTCACCGGTGTACTTGTGACTTATGTGCTTTGGGAGACTTTAATGCCGTCATCAATATAATCACGGCGAGAACAAGCTTGGTAAACATTTAACTGGGGAATTGAGAAATGTCTGCGTGTAGACTGAAATGAACATTTAAACCGGCTTCGCAATTTGTATCGGACAGCGCATGCGTGGTAAATGTGCCGGTTCCTGGGCCACTAAGAATAATAAATCTTAAGCATTTCTTGCTTTATGTCTCAACATTCCAACAGAAATTACATGATTTCAGAAAATGTTTCTATTGGTGAAAATAAGTAAATACGGAACATATGAACCACATTTGAAGAAAAATAATAAACAGATTGCCTTTCCTATTTTCAAAATGTCGTATATTTACATCTTCTAACATCTAAATTCACAAAAGACAAAAAAGTTTTTTTTTTTTTGCAGGACACAGATAAACCAATTTATGTACAAAAAATTTAAAATATTATGGTTGTAGCCTCTTAACCTGTGTTAGACGAGTACTAAGAAACAAATTAAGATTTTCATCAGACACTGGGTTATATGTTTAGCTACTGCAGAAAAGCATAAACCGATTTTGACAACGTTTTGAAGTGAAAATTTCTTTACGAGCACTTTTGTGAGGTCAAATATACGAACTCGAAATCCGTCCTTAAAGAGATACTTTGGGTTTTTGATTTCGTCGATTATTTCTTCTTCTTCATTGATTTACAAACGTACTAATATAAAAAAGACGTTCAATGTAACAAACGATCGTAAAATAAGGAGAAATCGACTAACTAAAACAGGCAGTAGTAAATTCAATGGATTAAATTCAATAGCTGTATAGGTTTAGGCACGTCACGCTACTGATTAAACGGACATTGTGCTTCCTCATTTTGTAAGTTATGTTGTTTGTATTGTTGTTTAACTATAGACAATTGTTTATGTTATTTTTTAGATGTCAATTTTAAAAGGGATAAGATAAAAAAGTTAATGTGTGCGGTTGTGTGACCTCCGTCAGGAACGAAGTACATCCCGTCTTTTCTTCAATTCTTTTACCACCCTTAACGGAAACATACACACATAATTTTAATCTTTCAATTGCCGTTTATTATTAGATTTTTTAACTTCCCGCTAAAAGAAAATTGAAAATTTTCTAAAATCGGGAAGTTATTGGTTTCACCCCGTTTTTCGAAAATCGAGTATTCATCAGATCTCGACGTTTTGAGGTCCTAGGAATCTTCCCTGACCACTCCCGAGATGGTGTCACCCAGTCTGTATGTATGTGTGTGTGTATGTAAGTATGTGACCCGCTTATAACTTTTGAACGGCTTAACCGATTGGATCCTACCAAAAGGCGTTCTAAAGAGTTCCATCAAACTTAGATTTCCTGAAAATTTTAAGTAATTCGGACCGGTAGGTCCTGAGAAATTTCGAAAAAACTAAGAAATAAATTTTTTTCAATTCAGGTTTTTTTGGAATAACTTTTAAACCGCTTTACCGATCAATTCCAAAATCTAATCAGCTTTTAACCTTGAAAAGCGACGTCGATCGCTATCAGTCCGGTCAAATTCGGTTAATTCGTTCGTGAGATATCGTGAACGAAAGAAAATAAAAAAAGTGTTTTTCCTCAATTTCTCCGAAACTTTTCATCTGAAAAATTTTTGTTGTTAATTATTTCAATGGACTTAAAAAACTGCATCGATTGCCGCAAATCGCATAAAAATCGGTTGATTCATTCAAAAGTTATGGCAGTTCAAAATTTCCAAAAATAGTGTTTGTTGTAATTAAACTTAGCGGGAAGTTACATGGATGGCCTTTAGGGTCAACCGTTTTCCAAATTTTTTTAATACAAATTTAATTTTATTACAATAAAGGTGTAGAATTAATTATAATATCAAAGCTAAGATGGTAAAAAGAGTTAAATGTCCATTTATTGTAAATATATTCAATAAACATAAAATTATTCATCAGTCTAAGCCTCACCTAAAATTATTATGTGTCTATTTAATTTATTTTACCTGTCTTAACAGCAACTTACATACATTAATTTCAGGTTAGGCCTAGAAATTAATTTAAGTCTAGGCTAAACCTAAAATTATTTTACGTATATTGTTGTAAGACAGGTGAAATAAATTAAATATACACACAATTATTTTAGGTTGGGCCTATACTGACGAACCAACATTTTATGTCTATTGAATGCATTTCTGCGCTAGACGGTCATATCTGAACTACCTCGGACGGACCGATCGACTCTTAATTTAAGGGGGCAAGTCCACCTTAATATTGATAAAAATTACAATTTTATTTCACCTAGTTTTGTTCCCTGTGATTTTCTGAACAATTAGATATATAATAAGTATAGATAATATGTTTATAATTAGTTTATTTTATCTAAAAACAAAACGCGTACATGTATATTCTCCAAATAACTGAGTCTTTTTCTAGGCCGTTTTCCTAAAGTTTTGTTTCTCACGTTTTCATTTACTGTGGCAGACATAACTCAAGTTGTATTTGAGACAGCTTCATAATTTTTATTTTTCATTTTGAAGAGTACATTTCATTGTACAAACTGTAGTATGGATATACTTTAGTTCCTATAATAAAGATTTTAAGAAATTATTAAAAAAAGGTTTTACTAAAATTTTTTGTAAAAAAACTAAATAACATATTTTTTACAGAAATATTTTATATAATTTAATATCTATACTACAGGTTGTAGAATGGAATGCCCTCTTCAAAATAAAAATGAGGCTATCTCAAATAAAACTTGAGTTATGTCTGCCACAGTTAAGCCTAGTTAAATCCGTAAAATTAAGGGGGGGAGGGGTGGGGGGCCAAAACTTATGGAAAAGTCACTATAACCAACACTCATATTATAAAACATAAAATAATTAGGTTTTCTTTAAAAATAAAGAACATTTTTTTAAAGGTGGAGTGCCTCCTTAAATTGATGAACCGAAACACATGTTTCTTGAATGTATTTACATTCATTGTCACAGCAACCAATCTTAAAACGCTTTTTCGTTACTCGTATTTTATATGTGTCTTTGCCATTGCAGTCAATTTATAACACTTTTTTCCGTTACGCGTTACATTTTCTATTTGTGAACTCCTGTCGCAACCCGCGTTATAAAACTTGGTTCTAAAATAATTATCAAATTTAAAACCAATAAAACAATTTATATTCATGTCAGTTTGCACGATTGCATTCTTTTCATTGTAAATAAAGTTCAATCTAAAAAAACTGTGCTTTGGATGCCAAACCATTAGGCCAATAATAAATGACCTATTAAGTCGATGCAATAATAATATTATAATCTCTACTAATACTAAACAAACGTACAGTATATTTATACATAAAACTGAAGCTAATGTAAATTTGTTTATATGTAGCCAGTCACCAATTTGCTTTTCATAATCAGAAAACTGTTGAGTGCAACATAAAACTTTATAAATCTCATGTTGCCTTATGATAGATGTCACAAAGAGTCGTGAACTAAAGACGTAGTGCTGTGCTATATCCACAGGGACAACTCATATGTTATCGTTTCATATACTCCTACGTCAGCCCCCCCCCCCTAAATAGCCCTTGGGTGACAGTCCAATTAAGTTTTCCAGTTTAACATTAGATTTCCCTAGACCCACACTGAGTAGAAATGATGTACAGGGTGGCCGTTAAGTTTATCCTAAAATAAGGGTTTATTTTTAAAAGAAATTAAAACGTTTTGTTTCTGCTAGATTAATTTACAAGCGTTTTTGTGAACTTATTAGTTGTACAATTTGAATGGAAATAAATTTATTGACAATCTCTCAGCCAGGAGCTCGGATCACTGAAATAAAACACACATTAGGTGTGCTTAAGACCACACCTTGGAAGTGATAACTTCTATGACCGATTTATATTTTTATCAGTACTAATATTAGAGGAAAATAATGGTCAACAAATTACACAAGTTAATATATTGTCAATAAATATTATATCATATTTTGAAATTGCATAATTATAATATTAAAATATTATTATAATTTTATTATAATAATATTTGATTTTATGCCATTCAGTCAGGGCAAAGATGTTTGTATAATATTATAGGGATTTTTATTAACACGTTCACTGCTATGAAAATTTCATGTTCCCTATGCTATTAGGTGACCTTTTATTTTTTATTTTTGCAGCCTAAATGTAGAAATTATTATTATTTTTATTTTCGAACCTTTCTACGTAATAATCACTAATATTTCAAAGCGGACGTACATGTGCGTCCATAGCACATAGGCTTAAAATTGAAATGCATTATGTATTGAAAATACTCCCAATACTGGGGGGAGAGGTGTTGTAAAATATTAAATATATGTATATATATATATATAATAATTATAGATTTTTATTAAAGGTGTAAAATCAATCATTTCTTCTAATTTATAATGGTAAATAATATTAATTCAAAATTTAAATTATTATGTTTTTGGTATAACTGGAGTTTGTAAATACAAACTTCATGGCAGACCTACTAATAACAAAACCATTTTAAAGATCTTCAGTTTAAAGTAAATAATCATTACGAACTCCCCTTAAGAGAAGTGCCTCCCAAACAATGTGTTGGCAATGTCTAACAAAGAAAGATTGTTTCAGCCAAGCCTTCAAACGGGGGCATTATACAGAAAACACTACATTACCATATATACAGCCTTTCGTTACATTTTGAGTTCTTTTACCCTTCCAGATGTTCTGATCGAATTCTAATCACCATTTTACCAGACTCTAAGATAAATGCTACTTTCAGAGTAGTACAACTGTAGACAAACAGTTGCACGTGTATACAAAATAAAAGCAAAATGTCATTATAATACATATATAGAGAGGTAGACTGTATATGGTTGTCTTTGTATATTAAAACTAGGAAAATTTATTTCTAAAAGTTTTATAAGTGAAAGCAACATTATTGTTGCGTTATTTTAACAGAACATATTATTATTCTATACAACAAATCAAACTTACTAAATAATATTTTGAAAATATAAGTCATAATGCGTAATGGGCTTAGCCACATTCTATTGGAAAACTAAACATTTAAAACAGTTAAATTATTAAGTATTCATTAGACTGTAAGTTTACTTTGGGGACTCAAGTATCTAATCGTCGCATAAGACTATCTATGGTAATTACTGTTTTAACACGTTCACTGCTAAGGACGCACACTGAGGTTGACACTGAACATTATGAGAAGCGGCCAACGAACGGTGAATTGTGTGCTCTGCACGCCAACCCCCGTATTGGGAGTATTTTCAATACACAGTGCATTGCGTGCTTATTTTTTTTAAGCTTATGTGCTATGGATATGTTTTAAAATATTAGTGATTATTACGTAGAAAAGTTCAAAATAAAAAATAAAGCAATTTTTACTTATTTAGATTATAAATATAAAAAATGAAAGGTCAGCTCTTAGTGTATTAAATACGAAATTATCGTAGCAGTGAACGTGTTAAGGAAGGTATAGCATTTTGTTTGCTCTGATGTGCTTCTTATGACATTATTATAGTCTACTCCATTCACAGTTGATGTATGGTGTTGGGGGCAATGTATGGTGATGTATGTAACTCTGGGGCAATTCAAGTTGTTCAGTGAGAGTTTTTATAATGCAAAGAAGCTATAAGACTCATCAAATATACCAGCATATAGACCCTGATTTTCTGAACACTGGATCATGACTTTGCCTTGTCTGTATATTTATTGTAATTTAATTCATGTCATACAAAATATTTTGCAACATGATAACCAGTTTGTGAAACATGGTTACAATAGGAGAAATAAATGTGATATTGTAGCTCGTAGAATTAGACTAGTTAAAACCAATCAGAGTTATTATTGTCACATTTGTAGCAAGAACTTTGCCTGAACTAACTGTCAAAACAGTTATAAAAAAAATGCTAAAACAAAAAGCATTCTATTCTGTGAATGACTATTTTAAGTTTTATTTAATTCATGTGATTTTGTAATTCTATGTACCTGACTGGACAAAATGTGACCATGCCTAGTGCATTTATTGTGTTTAACATCCATAAAGCTATTATGATTATTATTATTAGCAAATTTCCATAGGAAAGATAAGCTATTGCAGTGACTCTTAAGGTGAGACGTAAGTTCGGGTATCGTTAATTAGCACAGTAAGTTTTTTGGGTTATATTAATATTATTTCTTATGCACATTACCCAATTTTACGTCCAATTTAGTAGGTAAACAATATACCTCCGTTAAGGTGGCAAACATATCATACAAGACAAAGATATTTCAAACTCTGTAGTTTAAAACTTACTCCTAAACAAAACCAAAGAATAACTTTTAACGAAAAGATGAACAAAGTTTTCTTATTCAAGTTTATTTAAACAAAATTAAAAACTTTGCTTTAAAAGTGTTACTAACATTTATTCTTTACTGAAAACTCTCGATTTCAATTATACAAACTTTTCCCTATAAAATAATTTCAAACTTCCGTGCTTAATTTTACTTTATAGTTTGTATGTTTATAAATTACTAATATTTTATTTATATTAAATACTACAACAACTAAGTTTTGAACAATTTATATTCCACAAATCTAATAAAAAGAGAGATTATAAATAATTATTTTACACTACTCCGTTTCATTAAGGGTCTGCTGTAGTGGCGGCCATCTTGGATTGTTATCCCGTAAGAACAATGTTAAATTTAAAACCATTTATTTCGTTTATTTTTTATCATAAAATTTTTTGCAAGGTCTCATTTCAACCACAGTAACAATACGCATCCGTTTTGTGGTTTACATTTTTTTTAAATCCGTTTCATTTGTCACGTAATTGACATTTTTGAAGTACCAAGTTTGAACTTTTTTTTATACACAATAACAAATTTATAATTAAAAGTGAATCACATGCCGGATCCGCAATTTTATAAAGAATATTCAGTATTTTTTCTGCACTCAATTAAAAAAGATGGATTTATAAAATATTTTTAAATGAGGCAATGTCAAAGCACTTAGATGCAAGAATTGCGCTGTTTAGATACGGCTATATAGAGTGAAGAGCTGCCGTCGCCGGTTGCTTTCTAAGCAGAACCCTAGCCACAGTATTGCTGAAAAGTTTTGAAACGGACTAACATAGTTAATATAGTTATTTGGGTCTTAAGGGAGTTAAGCATCATTTTGTCGCCCGGAAAGGAAATGTTATAGCACGAGCACAGCGAGTGTATTATTAAAACTTTTCCTAAGGCTGCAGTTTTAG
Organism: Philaenus spumarius; assembly: GCA_018207615.1. NCBI lineage: Eukaryota > Metazoa > Arthropoda > Insecta > Hemiptera > Aphrophoridae > Philaenus > Philaenus spumarius. The sequence goes on along the minus strand of JAGFPH010000259.1, from coordinate 18,833 downwards.
TAAACAATTTGCATTTTAATAAGGAAGAAACTGTATAAAACATAGACATTCATAATTATTCAAACAATCCAGGTTATGCCAAGAATACACGGACACAGACACGCGTAGTTGTTTCAGCGGTTGTTATACTAACATATGATTTAGAGGGCGGAAAAATGCCCGTATAAAAAGCATTACGTATACTTTACAACCCGCTTATATTCGGCGACAAATTAAACTAAATGCTTTATAAATGGGAACTTTTCCGCTATCGGAGTAAATGTAAAAAATGTATCGTAGATTAAAACTGGAATTAAAATCCTCAACTTTTCATTTCCATGCCAGAACTCTCACTACCAAGTTATACTGCACACTCCGTTTGTCTTCACTCGTTTGTTTAAAACCCTTTGGCTCCCGACCTCCAATTTTTCGTATGTTCTAAAAATCCCAGGCTAAATTCAGCACATTTTCACATATATTAAATTTTATTACTGATCAGTTTTGATGATTTTTTTAAAATTCTGTTTGGAATGAAACGTTCTATGAGGTAGTACCTTTAAAAAAATAAACGTAAATTCATGTTAGATATAATAGTTTTTAAATTTTTACTCGGAAAAAAATAATTTTAAACTTTGTTTACTTTATTCTTGAAAATGACACAACAAAAAAATATCTAGAACAATTTTGTCAACGTAACATAATTTTACACTTAAAAATGAACAAAAACCTGAAATTTCATTACATTATTTTAAAAAAATGACAGTTATTACTTTTTTTTAAAATTAGGCTACTAAATAACCAGTTCTGAGGGGAGTTATACGTATATAGTCATACTAATATACACGTCACTACCAAGTGAATGGACGTTCAGTGTAACAAATGATCACAAAAGAAGGAGAAATCGACTAAATAAAATAGGCGGTGGTAAATTCAAAGGATTAAACTCAATAGCTGTATGTATTTAGTCAAGTCACGCTGTCAATTAAATGGACATTGTGCTTCCTCTTTTTGTAAGTCGTGTTATTTGTATTTTTGTTTAATTATAGACAATCGTTTGTGTTATTTTTTATTTGTTAGATTTAAATTTTAAATTGGACAAGTTAATGTAATTATCAAATTTCTCGTTAAACTAAAACCAGGATAACCAACGATTTACATTCATGACAGTTTTCTTTTATTTTTATATAAAGTTCAATTCAATTTATTTGTGCTTTGGCTGCCAAACTGTTAAGCCAATATTACATTACTTATTAATTCGATACTAATATAGGCGCTACGAGAACTAAAAAAACGTACAATATATTTAACCGTTAAACTGATTAATATAAATATTTGTTTAAATGTAGCCAGTCACCAATTTGCTTTTCATAATCATAAAACTGTTGAGTTACACACAAACCTTTATAAATCCCATGTTGCCTTATGATAGATGTCACAAAGAGTCGTGAACTAAAGATGTAGGGCTATATACTCTGGGACAACTCATATGTTATCGTTTAATATACTCCTACGACAGCCCCCCCCCCCCTAAATGGCCCTTGGGTGACAGCTTAATTAAGTTTTCCAGTTTAACATTAGATTTCCCTGGACACACACTGAGTAGAAGTGATGTACAGGCTGGCCGTTAAGTTTATCCCAAAATAGGGGTATATTTTTAAAAGAAATTGAGACATTTGTTTCTGCTAGATTCATTTACAAGTATTATTGTGAACGGGTTAATTATACGATTTCAATTGAATAAATTTATTGACAATCTCGCAGCCAGTAGTTAAATTCACTTCCAAAAAAAAAACTAGACAAGCAGCAGGCGAGCTTCGCACTCATATTTTATAATTTAATAGGGGCCCCGCCCCTGATTGCTTCGCTCCCCAACCCTCACGGTGACTCACGGCGAATCCAATGCAAACAAATAATTGTTTCGTCTGATAATTTCACGGAAATGACAAATAATTAGAACAGTTACACTTGGATCTAAGATTGTTGGTGGAAATAGCGGTTACCTAAACATAATGTAAGACAGATATCGAAATAGACACTGACCGTCCCCAATAATTGTAACTTCACCATTAACATTTAAATAATCAAGATTCAATAACTCAAACACATTTTTATATTTCCAACTAACGGAAACAATATAATATGTAACACAAGATGTTTGAATTATAATACAGTAAGCCTTTTTCCTTGATTTTTGTGAGTTTGCTTTTATTTTGTTAATCTGTCCTAAAAAAAACTATTGGTTGTGAAGAATTATAAACTGATTCTAAATTTGTTTTGTTGGTTGCTGTGGTGATAAATGTAATCAATAAACATGTTTAAGTTCACTTTAGGCCGAACCAAAATTCTTGTTAAGTTTTTGATCCAAATTAAATCTTTTATATATTATAAGTAACAACAGATGTTTGAACTGAATGCAATTATAATACAGTATTAAATTTTGGTTGATTTTGTTTTGCGTTTGCTTTTATTCTAACCTAAACAAGATATTGGTTGTGAAGAATTATGAACTGATTAGAAATTTGCTCAGTGGTTGCTATGGTAATGAATGTAACTGATTTCAATAAACGTGTTTCGGTTCATTTCAGGCCTAACCTAAATAAGATTCTTAACTTCTTTTAATATTTTGAAGATCTTAACATTTTGGATCAAGATGCATGTTAATTTTGCGGTTTGATCAAAATCTGCCGTTTTATTTATTACATTGAATTACATTTTATGATTACGAAATAGTGTAGTTTAATTTTTTTAATGTGGTTTAACGGCGACACAACTCTCTTTTTTTCATTTTCTTTTTCATATCCAATAAAATGTTGGAAGTCTCAAACAGGCAATGCCTAGGAGACTAATCCATTATTTATTATCACTAGACTTAGGTTTAAATTTTTTATTTTTCAGTAGATTTAAGAAGAAATTGTGTTTATTTTGTAAAAAAAAAATATTGTATAGATGTTTGGTGGTAAATAAATAAATGGTCATCATAAACAAAATTTTAATACGTTATAAGCATGAGTAAGCATGTTTTGTTTATTTTGCGTTTGTTTTAATTTGGTTAACCTAACACCCCCCCAAAAAAAAAAAAAAAATTGTTGGTTGTGAATAATAAATTGATTCTAAATTTGCTAAGATGGTTGCTATGGTATTGAATATAAATGCATTAAACGAACATGTGTTGCTAAGCTTTTTATAGGAAACAGCTGTTTTATCTGTAGTAATAGTGCTGGGAACAAAAGAATGAATTTTCATTACTTTTCCTCTTTAAAATAAAAATTTTGTAAAATCCATACTTGGTGTACATCTATGACCACAAACGAATATAGCTTTAAATTAATTGTTGTATTTTAATCTTAAGTAGGTTATGTTCTACATTGATTCTATGTCATTCAGTCATGGCAAAGCCATTTGTATATTTAGATTTTTATTAAAGGTGTAGCATCAATCATATCTTCTAAGGTAAAATGGTAAATAATATTAATTCAAAAGGTATATTATTATTACTTTTTGGTATAACTGGAGTTGGAATATAAAAAACTTCATGGCAGACCTACTCATAACAAAATCATTTTAAAGATCGTCAGTTTAAAGTAAATATTCATTACGAACTCCCAAACAAGAGAAGTGCCTCCCAAACAATGTGTTGGAAATGTCTAACAAAGAAAGATTGTTTCAGCCAAGCCTTCAAACGGAGGCATTATACAGAAAACAGAACATTACCATACATACAGCCTTTTGTTACATTTTCAGTTCTTTTACCCTTCCAGATGTCCTGATCGAATTCCAATCACCATGTTACCCGACTCTAAGAGAAATGCAATTTTTACTGAAGTACAACAGTAGACAAGCAGTTGCACGCGTATACAAAATCAAAGCAAAATATCATTATACAGAGTGATTGATATAAGTGTGCCACATGTTTCTCTTCAAATCTTTTTATTTCACAAGTTATTTAACGATTTTTTTTTTATCTTTGTGTTTTTTTTATACGACTAACCGTTTAAAAGTTAAAGGGGTATACAGTTTAAAAAAAACCTATCTGAGCGGATGATATTTTGGTACAGAAACGTTTTGAACCAATGGAAACGATCTTAACATTAATAAAGCATTTTTTTAGTCAAAAAAATAACTAATTAAATTCATCAAATACTGTATTTTTTGTATCCATAATAAAGATAAATTAAATGACAATGTTACAAATTTGTCACACATGAAAAATTAAGTTAATAACAGTGATGTTTAATATCAGATGATTCACAATGGAGAATTCAGTAAAATCCAAAATCATTATAAAACATTGGATAGTTGGCCTCCATTTTAGAATATTAAAACATTAAAAACTGTTCTTTTAAATGAGAACTGGTAGCCTAATGAACAGTGGGCTTTCGTTAAAAACAATTGTAACAATGACAATCAACAGCTGTATTATGGTTTAAAAAAATTAACAAAAAGTTATTTGCATGCCTAAAAAATTCTTTGTTAGTTTTAAGAGAGTTTTCATTGGTTTAAAACGTTTTTATACCAAAATATCATTCATTTATAAAGGGTGTTTTTTAAAACAATATACCCCTCTAATTTTTAAACGGTTAGTCGTACATAAAAAGAAAAAACACCGAGAACAAAACGGTCTTAAAATAACTTGTGAAATCAAAAATCATCATACAATATAGGGTGTTCTATAAGAAGTTCGAAAGTTGGCGCCATATTTGAAACATTGCGGGTAAGATAAGAATTTCTGCCACCAAATTAAACAGAACTAAAAATCCAGGGGAGTTACTATTTAACTATTCTTTTATAGCTCTGATAGATTTCAAGAGAAACAACTGGCACCATATAATACATATAGAGCAGTATACTGTACATGACTATCTAGGACTAATAAAACCAGGACTGTTGCTTTTTAATGGTTTTATAAGTGTAAGCAGTGTTGTTGTTGTGCTATTTTGACATAACAGATAATTCTATACAAGAAATCAAACCTACTAAATAATATTTTTTTAAATATGTCATAATGGGTAATAAGCTTAACCACATTCTATTGGAAAACTAAACATTCAAAACAGTTAAGTTATTGGGTATTCATTTAAACTGTAAGCTTACTTTGGGGACTCAAGTATCTAATCTTTGCATAAGACTATCTATGGTAATTAATGTTTTAACACGTTCACAGCTGAGCTTGACACTAAACACTACGAGAAGCTGTCGACGCATTATGCATTGCACGCCAACCCTTCGTATTAAGGGTATTTTCAATACACAATGCATTGCGTGCTTCGCATGCCATCCCCTGTGTTGCATTTTCAATATAAAATGCATTAAGTGCTTCGGACGCCAATCCCCCGTATTAAGAGTATTTTCAATACACAATGCATTACGTGCTTCTTACGGGATAACATTGGTCTTACGGGATAACAATCCAAGATGGCCGCCACTACAGCAGACTCTTAATGAAAAAAAGTAGTGTAAAGTAGAAACTGCATGTAAATAATAAAAAAATATAAGTAGGTCAAAACTTAGTTGTTATAGTATTTAATATAAATCAAATATTAGTAATTTATATACATACAAACTATAAAGTAAAATTAAGTATGGAAGTTTGAAATTATTTTATAGGGAAAAGTTTGTATAATTGAAATTGAAAGTTTTCATTAAATAATAAATGTTAATAACACTTTTAAAGCAAAGGTTTCAATTTTATTTAAAAAAATCTTGAGAGAGAAAACTTTGTTCATCTTTTTGTTAAAAGTAGTTTTCTTTGGTTTTTTTTAATACTGACTTTTACACTATAGAGTTTGAAACATGTTTGACTATTCCTTTACTTGTATGAGGTGTTTGAAGACTTTTAAGGAGCAGCAGTTAGTGAACCACTTTGAAATCAGAGTATATTTGTCTGGAAATATTTTTGTTTTGTATGTGTGTTGCTCTCCTCGAAGTTGATCTAGATGTAGGGTTCCCTAGCGACGGCGTGTCTCCCTTGCAGGGTGGTGGAGAAGGTTAGTTTAGACCTGGAACCGACAGGAGTCGTAAATTACGACGCATTTGAACGTATAGAGTCATAATCAGCACTTGATTCGCTTGTTCTCTGCTAACTTTATCTCGATCAAAGTTGTACTAGTCGATTCTTTAGGCTATACCCTACAAATCTATGGTAAAATAATCGATAGTTGTGTTATAGTTAGTTTGTATAATGCCCAAAAAGAAATACAAACGCTGACCGTTCAGTAATACTACGATATGTAATATTATTTTTCATATTTAAATAAATTTTTTTGTATGTAACTTTACAAATGGTGGGACCTATTTTTTAATAATTAAAGAGTGAACATTTGCTATTATCGACTTTTATTTATAAATTAACTAGCTGACCCGTACGGCGTTACCCGTGGTGGTTGGTATTTTCAGTCTTTTTAACGTAATTGTATTCTTTTTAAGTGTTCAGTCAGTGAGTGGTATTTGACTTTTATATATATAGATCTTAAATAATAAAAGCACTATTGTCATAATAATAAAAGATCTGAAATTATAATTTTAGTAACTTTGATCCCTCCAAAAACCTCTCCTAAAATTTCGAAATTTTTCATACCCTTTCTTAGTGAGCACCTATGGCCCTAGAGGAAGCTGCGTACTAAATTTCATTCCAATCCGTTCGGTAGTTTTTAAGAAATCGTGATTTAATAACTTTGATCCCCCACCCCAAACCCCCTCTAAAACTTCGATTTTTTAAAACCTTTTCTTAACGAGCGCCTATGGCCCTAGAAGAAGCTACATACCAAATTGCATTCCAATCTGTTCGGTAATTTTGGAGAAATCGTGATTTAGTAATTTTTACCCCCCAAACCCACCTAAAATTTCCAATTTTTAAACCCCTTTTTTAGTGAACACTTATGGCCGTAGAGGAAGCTATATACCAAATTTCATTCCAATCCGTTCGGTAGTTTTTAAGAAATCGTGATTTAATAACTTTGACACCCCCCCCCCCC
>JAGFPH010000258.1:747363-757762 GCA_018207615.1 Philaenus spumarius | reverse complement strand
ATACGTAGTATATGGCAAAAGTATTGTTTTCGTTCAAACTTTCGAATTTGAATTTTTAGTGGAATTATCTGTTTTGGTGTTCCCTGAACCCCAATAAATTGTTTAGTGGAATTATCTGTTTTGGTGCTCCCTTAACCCAAAAATATTTTTAGTAGAATAATTTGTTTTGGTGCTCCCTGAACCCAAATTACTACCATTGGACCATTACTGAGTGCTACCATTGGACGTGTCAGGTCCTTTTCAATGTGATATTCAATAACAAAAACATAACTACAAAATAAATTATAAAATGAATAAATAATTGTATTATAAGAATACAATATGACGGACAAAACTATTAGGTCTACGTTCTGTTGAACACTTGTAAGAAGTTAAACCTATTTTGCAGTAGGTTTTGGAAGAAATATTAAACTATAAACACTTTTTCTGCACGTAAAAGTTTTCTACAATCAATGCATCACATAAAATCGAAAGAATCAAACTATTTTCTTTAAACTTAGGATCAGATTCGTGGAGCCAAGTCTTGCAAATTCTTTTCAAACCAACTACATCAAAATGAAGCTGTATTTATAAGGTTCATACATTTCCTTTGCAAGTATATTTTAAACATAACATAAGAACCTAATGTAAAATTACCAAACCATTTTGTAGAAATGTTAACAACTCCCGTTTGTCGGATGAGTAAGGTGTCTTAAGAAATGAATTTAACAATAGAAATATTTCTGACCCTTATTACCCTTGTGGCAGCCCCTCGACCCTAACGTAGAGTACGTTCACTCTAACAACATTGTTTCGTTATCTAGACCTATTCTAATGAAATAATTTGGATTTTTTAAAGTTGAAATCATGAAGGTATATCATTGAGGACATACGTAAACGTTTACATTTTAATTTTTACTGTAAACGATTTAGTTGGAATTGGGTTTAGTATTTTTAGTAAATCAATAAAGTACATTTGTTACAACATGATTTGACGAAAATTTTCGTGCTATTCTGTGCTAAAATAATTTTTTGTTTGTTCAATTCTAGAGACTCCTAGAAGCAATTTTACGTGTTAGTTAATTCAAGTTTCATCTTATGTAAATTGAGCATGTGTCAGTTGCAGGATATCTGTAATGTAACAAATCTTTTAATTTCAAAGATATAAAAAAAATATTTAAGAACGAAAAGAAAACCAGAAATTTATTTCGGCACATTTAGTTATTTTAATTAAACTGTCCATGCAGAAATTCTAATTTTTTGAAATAGTTCACACACTTTAAAATTGCTTTTATTATCACATTATTATGTAAGCTTGAATTACATTTTACCTACCTTATTTCGTATGTGGACGAAACCATGTTACAAAGTTAGGAAACATTTTTATAATTTTGTAACCTGGTTGCCAACCTGCTTCATCGTATTGTTTTATCTAAGACATGGATCGAACAGCATGAGGTTAGTCCTTATCGATTGTAAAATTTTGTTTCAGATTCAAATAGAAATCACGAATATAGAGATGGAATATTTTGGTATAGCTTAAAATTTATACACGTTAAATTACGTGTATTTTGGTATACACTATAAAACATATTGCGTAAATTTTGTTACTGCAGCTGCGGTTTTAATGTAGCAGAAGAAAAAAAATGATTTATTTTCACTTTACAGATTGTATAGCCTAGTGGCGGTTCGGATATATTTATGGAAGAATTGCATTTTTTATTCAGCTATATAGCAAATGCGACCAAATTTTAATAGGAGATGTTCATCTAGATTTATTAAACAACAATAAACAAAGAAATAATTACACCACACTTTTACCAAATTACGCCTTTAAAATATTATTAAAAGAACCGACAAACGTAGTAAATAATTTAGCAACGTGTATTGATCATACGCGAGTTAGAATAAACGATATGTTTAAAGTAAATATTAAATCCGAGATTCTAGATATGACATTACAGATCACTGCGCAATAATTTTAGTCCTATTATTTTGTTATCACAAGTTTATACATTGCAACCTCAAGTTAGGCCTGTTCAAGCTATTGACTATAAACTAAACAAACGCAGTGCTTTGACTGATTTTTCAAATGTATACAATTGCACGAATGTAAATTCTGCTTTTGAAACATTTTTTGAAATATTGGAAAACAATATAGATTTATGCGTATGTTACAAATTCCTGACCGTCTATAAAAAAAAAAAAATTATAAAACCCTGGATTACGAACTACTTGTGTTTTTAAATTAATAAAAGCAACCAGCTACGTAGACGATTAAAGAAACATCCCAATGACCAAAAATAAAGGAAAGGTTTAGAAAATGTAAAAGTTGAGGCAGGTAACATGTAACAGGTTGACATAAAGGAGGCTAAATCATATTAGTACTATAATAATACTGTATGTTTAAACATTGTAAAGGAAATTCAAGGTTGCAATGTAAGATTCTAAATGAGGTCAAGGGTTAAAGTCGTGAGTCTTGAAAATGTATACATTTTCTAAAGGAAAATGGAACTGATACTACTGCTAAATGAGTTTTATTCTTATTTTTGTAATTCTGTAAATGTTATCAGGACACCATTTGTAACAAATTGTTCTTCATTTTCAATGTACAATAGTCATTTTAAGGACCACGAAAAGAAATTTTTTATATTTTTAACAAAAGTAAAACCGGGTGAAATTGAGAAAAAGATCCGTGGGCTAAAGTTAGACAAATCTCCAGAATTTGATGGTGTAAGCGCTTCTTTGCTTAAGGCTATGAACATTCATATAACGGATGTCGTATAGTTTTTAATAAACCTAACTTTTGTGACTGGCATGTTTCCTGATAGACTTAAAGAGGCCCTAGTTGTACCAATTTTCAAAAAGAGTGACAGGGAATAGTTGCAAACCTATTTCTCTGATATATTTGTTCTAAAAGGTTTTTGACAAAGAGCTAAAGTTCATAATAATTATTTATTTAAAAAAGAAATGTTTTTGCAATAATCAGTTTGGGTTTAGAGTATGTTTTGGTACTGAAGATGCACTCTTAAACTTTAGTTCCTCTATTTATGATGGCTTAAATATAGTAAATGTATAACTGGGATCTTCTGGATATAAAAAAAAACATGCAATATCTATTATATATACAAGGTCCTATAGGTGTTTTACATACGGAGTGGAAATACAACATTAGTACATAACCCAGATAGAATGAAACTTAGGAGTTGTGCACCACATCCTGTACTAATGACAAGATTTTTTGACGATTTTTTTTTAATTCGTCGGTCAGCCCAAAACTTTTAAACAATATACCTGAATATACAAAAAAAAATTCTAAAACCTTTTTGATGTATTTGAGACACTGGTTACACATTTTAAACGATACAGCGAGCACTTAAAATATTACAACTTATAAGAGCCTGCTTTAGTGGCGGACATCTTGGGGTTTTATCCCGAAAGAGCAAAGTTAAATTTAAAACCATTTATTTTGTTAATTTTTCATAATACATTTTTTGCAAAGTCTCGTTTTAACCACAGTCACAATACGCATCCGTTTTACGTTTCACATTTTTTTTAAAATCCCTTTTATTTTTCACGTCATTGAAATTTTTTTAAGTACCAAGTTTTTTTTGCACAGTAAAAATGTATAATTAAAAGTGAATCGCAAGCCGGATCCGCAATTTTATAAAGAATATTAAGTTTTTTTTCATCACTGAATTACAAAAGATGGATTTATAAAATGTAAAATGTATAGTTTTCTAGATTTAACATTGAACATTTTCAACTGCCGCTTTTTTAAACATATTTGCATAAAAACAAATGTTTAAAGTAAAATGTACCTTATTTGCTTGTGTTAGCCTGACTGGATTGTTGTTAAATTTTACAGGACAACAATTTTACTGGTAGACAATTTTACAGGATAAATTAATTGATTGAAATTCGAAAATACAACAACTCTAATAATAATAAAATAATATTAAAGTGATAAACTTTATAGACTTAGTTCGTCTATACTAATTATCCTTAAGGAATCTTACAAAACTTGAAAGCTTTTTTTTGTATTGAAATATAATTATAAATAGGTACCACAAATAACAATTTGTTCCAATTTGAAACATTTATGAAATAGTTTTAAAACATTTTTCGACGTTGAATCTTATTTGAATTTATTAATTTACCAAAAAAAGTGTTTTAACCCTGCAACTGTCCATGTTAATTTTTTTCAACAAAGTTCCGTTTTTTGCGTTTTGCAAGCATTTTTTCAAAAATTCGCCAAAAATAGTAAATGAACCCCAATCCAAAAGTGTTCCATAGCTTTTTTTTAGATAAAGGTTCAATGAATTCATATATGCCAGTAAAAAAAAAAAATTATTCATGTAAAATTGTAAAAGTTATTAGCTCATGAAACAAAAAATGTTCAGTAACGGAAGAAAAAGTTTAAACTTTAGGCGTACATAACAAGTAGTAAACATTTTTTGTAATTTTTTCGTAAGTTTAAAAAAGGTTTCATAATTTAGTTCTAAATATAACTGTATAAAAACATTTATCTATTTCAAATTTCTTATTTTGAAAACACCAGTTTTTATGTTCCAAATACACGATTGTTAACAAAACTGGGCCTAGTTGTAACGTAATTTACTAATATATGCTTTGCCCAAAAATGAAATATTATTATAACAAAGTGTAGAGAATAAATCAAAGAATTGAACTGTATACTTGTATATTACCATATCATAAAATTGTTTTACTTAAAATCAATTGAATTACAAAAGTGAGATGAAACAAATGAAATCTCGTGCGGACAAAGGAAATTCAAAATATGACCGTTGAAGACAATGGAAATAGCTTTGTTTTGCAATCTCAAGCGGTAGTATGAATTCTGCGCAAATATGAAATTGCAACTGCTGTTTGAATAACACCTAACCAGTCAATTTTAGTTTGCTTTATACCAAACGAAAGATTGAACTTTGGTCTATAAATAGATATAAAAAAAAGTCTATTGAAATAATTCGAATTATAAGAGATATCTCGAACGCAAAATGTGCTGTTTTATTGGTTGAAATCTGACCAATTGCAAGGGTCTACAAAACGCGCCACAACTTTTTGAACTATTTTTCCGATTTTTGATTGGATGGAAGTTCCAGATAGGTAACAGTGTGATGAATCCTTCAGTATACAGATATAACTCAGAAAAATACAGGGCGGGCTGTATTGAGAGACATAGAAACTGGAATTAAAGGTAGTTTCGGCGCATTAATATTCGCGCGACATTCGCTTTTAGAAAACTCAAAAACTGCAACGATGATTACGTATGTAAATATACGTTTTAGAAAAAAACTTGTAAATACAAAAGTTAAAGCATAGATCATTTACTTTCCAACGGTTTCTGAATTATTGCGATTGGATGATTTTTAGTGGGTGAAATATTCAATACAAGTTGAGATGTCACGCACGGCGAAGTTCAGTGTTTTATGCGTGGAAAACTGCACAATTGTGCAGTTTAACAGTTCCAGGATTAAATGGAAGTTATTCTAAAGTATAATGATTTGTTGACATCTTAAAAAAGTAAAAGTATTTTAAAGTAAGTTTAGGTAGGCTACGTATTTTATATCTGATTATTTGTTTTCTACTTTGCTCAAATCAAACTCCTAGTATAGTTTCTAACTATTAATGTTCATAAACGCAAAAAAAGATAAATGCTTTACAAAAGTATGTTTAATTTGTATTAGATATGAGTATACAAAATCGAATTTGTACTTGAACGAACCCGAGGCTACAGCTTGAAAATACAAAGCTCTTTCAGCATGACCAGTCTTTACAGTTGCTCACATTCACGTTTTGATACCACCTCGTAATGCCGAACTCCAACGTCAATGATTCTGTTTTTAGATTAAATGTGTAACATACTGGAAAACAACAGTGGTAATAACTTGAGAACTAAAGAGCAAGTCCTAAAAATACTTCAGATCTAAATATAATAGGCCTATATAAAAAATAAAAAAATCTACTAACACAAATTAAGGTTCTACAGATTTTTAAAAATAAATTACGTAAAAACGTTAATAGCATGCTGAAATTAGAACATTTATTTCTGACCCATGTTGATATGTTCCAATGATACATTGTTAAAATTTGGGAAGTATTGAACTGATTTGATCAAAATTAGGCTAAACCTTTCCTAAATGTCATAACTCTACAAGTTAGAAAAAACTGTAAGAAAATATAATAATTAGTTCTAAATTTATAAAAAAACAGACAGAAAGAGATAAGTTGTATTTTTAAGGTATTGAGAATATTATTTACTAACACACACTTTGTACGATTTATTATTTTTAATAATACTACAGTGTTACTGTATTTTCTTCTTCAAAATATGAACTATTTTGAATGTAAAGCAGTCTCATTAAATGAGACTGCAATAAAGTAATTAACTTTTCAAGGTCAGGGTTAAAACATAAAATAGGAGAAAACTCTTTAACTTCTAGGCAGTAAAATGAACGAATATTAGGTCTACAATTATAATGGCTAGCACTGTTTTGTTTCAAAATGTATTACCTTTTTCTACTGTAATTTCACGTTTCTATTTGAAGACATTCTTAACAATTGCGTATTTATTTCCTGAAACATCATCCGCTATATTTGATTGCATAAATTCAGCATATTATCTTAAATAATATTACGAATTATGTAAAATGTACGTGTTTAGCATATGTTTTTGTTTCGTTCTGTTTTTACAGTTTTAGAGATGAGACATTTCCTTAAAGTTTTAGAAATTGTCAATTTAGTTGAAAAAAATCCCTAAATACATCTGTATTATCCAAAACATTATAAGAAAAGTTTTTACAGCTTAATCAAATGCTGTCAATTGCTTTTACAGATATGTTTTCCGACTTCAAACACTAAAATTAAATTGAAAAAAAATAAAATGACTAAAGTATTAAGTTATTAAAACAACAAGTCTGACTCATGTCCGATTAAATTTTTATAAGATCCGATGTTCGGAAGATATCGTGAAAACTGTGTAAATGGATTTATTCTTTACAAAAAATATATATAATTCGTATTAATCAAGTAATTATTTTTATTTTTAACATTAGGTAAAAATTAGTGCCAGATTCTTGCTCAGCATCCCAAAAAACAATAGGAAAATGAGTTTTACGAAAATCGGTAAAGAAATGAAGAACTTACTATAATTTGCATATCGTCTATTGTGTAGAAGTAAAATATTAAACCAATAATCCATTTAATATACCATGCAGTAAACAATAAACAACCCTCCCTCAACTATGAATAGGTAGCAGGTAGAAGGGTAAGTAGGCAAGGCCGGCCGGGCCGATGGCAGGGTGCAGTTAGGAAAGCGAGCGAGTGAGACTGGCCGGTTTAAAACTTACAAAACTTTCTGAATAACGGTATTTTGTATATAACTTGTATAAAACAGATCAACTATTGGTGGTCTCAGTTACGACGCTAAGTTGGGTGTATAAGAAATTGTATAAGTTTTTTGTAATTGGGTCCCTTATTTGTTGGTTTTGAAATGTTGATCCGATGCTTGAACACGAAAGAGCCACAATAAATGTTGATCGAAAATGATCAACCTACCCTGGTTAAAAATAACAGCAAAACCAACAAATGATTACGTGAGAAATCTATATATATATATATATATATACAGTAGAACCTCTTTAATCCGAACTAATTAAAACCGGGAGGATTCGGACTATCGAATGGTTCGGATTACAGAACATATTGTGCTTTTCACATAATTTAACAGTTAAAACGTGGCTTAAATGGATCATAAGTGTTACAGAAAAATGAGAAATACTGTGCAATTAAAAACATTCTTTATTTAATTCAAATAGTAGGCACACAGTAGAAAAAATTCAAATTATTATTTTAAATTTCACTCCTATGGCGTTCGGATTAGTGGATGTTCGGATTACAGGGGTTCGGATTAAAGAGGTTCTACTGTATGTATAATTTTTAAACTGCCATTTTTTTAATAATAAATTTGTACAACTTGTAACTTATGGTTACAAAAAATAAAAATATATAATATAGAAAACTGTTAAAAAAAATGGGATTCGTTAAAAAGTTTCAAAAAATAAAAAAAATACTCCAAAATAATAAAAAATGCTATATGTGGATTATTGTCTAATAATTATCACCTCTCCTTCACCTCATTTACTTATTTACCTTAATACACAAGAAATCGTCGTTCATAATACACCTTTAATCACCAAGAAACACCTCTTACCACTTTACCTCCATTTACTAAAAATCACCATATATCATATATCTCCCCTAACTCCAACGTAGAATTACACCTTATGCTCCACCTCACCTTAATTCACCTTACACCTTACTCATAAAAACCTTGATACCACCTTCATTTAACTCAAATAAAAAAAATAATATTAATCATAATAATAATCCACATATAACTCTATTTATGCTCCATTAATACTTATGGATTTATCCATCTATAATTACCAATTACCATTAATGATTTACTATGTTAATTCAATTTTCTCAGGGGTGAATACTTGGCTGCAAAGTAATGGCTTGTGGATGTACGTGGCTAAATAAAGGAGTCTTAAGACATTGTAGCGGAACAACTATTTGTTTACTCAAACATCTTTAAGAAAAAATGATTATTTACAACAAAATATATCAACATTACAAGAAACAAACAAACAAATCAATTATATACAATCTATACCAAGTGTTCTCAACCCTAGTTTAAAGTATGACGCAATAAAAATCAAAGGAAGTTACTTGTTAGAACAATTAAAAATTTTATATCTGCAGACTGAAAAATGTATGTCCTATGGCCATTATTACTTACTGTGTTATTCGTTGCACTGTTTTTTACCTAGGATTTTTTGTTGTTCACACAATTAACACAAAGTATCTCGAAGCATAACGCGCGTTTTTGTCAGAGCACATGGCGACCTTCTATTACTTCACTTATCTCAGAATTCACTGCATCGATTTTGTTTTCTACATTTCCACGAACGCAGAAGCACCTCTACTTCACTTTGAAATAAGATTGGTTCTTATTTTACTAAAAAAAACTACATTTCTTGATGAATTTCACACCACCTGCCGTTTACTATGCACACAGTCCATCCGCCATGTTTTTCGTTCTGGTACGTTCTTTTTAGTGCTGTTCGTCACGTAGGCAAGAAGTACAAGGCCTTCTCTATCAGTCTTGTTTTAACGCTTGTTGTTTGTACTGCGTTCAAACACTTGTGTACCGTTGTTATGTTGTGCCCTTGTTATATTCGCTGATACATACTTTAATTTTTTCATATGTGCTTATTTTTCAATTTCAAAAGTTCTTTAAAACTGTCCATTGTGCAATTATTTAATTGTTTCTTTTTACCGTTCGCTTCAACCGCACTACTCGTTAAAATAATTTCTTATATAGTTCACACACGTTACATACGTTTATTCATTAATATATTTTAAGTCTGCTTTTATTTTATCTACTAACAGTCTGCCTTTTACTTTGTTTACTTTTATTTAAATGATTTTACTTTAATTGTTTTGCGTCACAAAAGAATTTATATGTATGCAAGAATTATAAACGTTTACTATTATATATATTGCGTCATTTATTTTATTTAGACCAAACCTCTATGCTTTAGACATTATGGGAAATTGCTGATTTATTTTTATCATGTAGCATTTCTGTTACATGGCTGTCAGTGTTACAAACTAAACTTAACAAAAACAATAAGGGTAAAGTTTTTTTGCTTGATTTTCCTTTGAGCGATACTTGATTAACTTATTCTGGGCTAAACTTAAGATATTGAAGAATAGCATGAAACCACACACACTTTATTCAGTTTCAGTAGTCGATTATAGTTTTAAATACAAAATAACGGAATTTATTGAGTGAGGAATCTTATGACTAGCTGCTTAAGTGGAAGGAGTGATCACTCATTTAATAAATTGAGGTAGGATTTAAAAACTGTGGCGAGTGCAAGGTTAAAAAAAATTATGAAATTTCTAACATTTTGAACAATAGCTATAGAACACAAACTTTTTTGTAAATTTTTCAAATAGTGAAAAATAGAATATGCCCGTGTTGAAAAAATCTAAATTTAGTTGTTTCAGTGTATATTACATAGCCACAAAAACATGTACCAAAAACCTTCACTGAATTTATTTATTTGAGAACACAAATTTTTCATTCATCATGGGATGCACTTTTTCAGTTTAATAGCATCAGTTTTATGAGTTCTTTTTATTGTTTTGACATATTTTAGAAATCAGACTATTGTATAAACAGTGCACCTGATTAATCATAACCTCCGAAATACATAAAAGCATTTAACCAAAGGTTATGCTGATTTGCTATACAGGGTGAGTTTTAAATGTCTCCCCCCCCTAATTTTTTCCGCATTTCTTAAGATATCGACTCCCAACCACC
>JAGFPH010000258.1:721998-734498 GCA_018207615.1 Philaenus spumarius | reverse complement strand
TGAGCTTTGTTTAAAGTATCTAGCTAATCGAGAAGTTAGTTTAAAATCAATTGTAAAATTTGTACTAAACAAACAGACAGACAAGAAAGTGAGTTAGTATTGCAGTCATCCAGTTCTAAGCTATGTTTAAAGTTATAAGTCGCTAACTCATCGGGAAGTTAATTTAAAATCTATTCAAAATGTACACCGAACAGACAGACAGATAAGAAAATGAGTTAATATCAAAGGAAAGTTAATAAGCTCATCCAGTTCTGGGCTATGTTTAAAATGTTAAGTCATTAACTCTTCGGGAAATTAGTTTAAAATATATTCAAAATTTGTACCAAACAGACAGACAAAAAAGAGAGTTAACATAAACATGGTAAAAAACAATGTAGGTCTAGTATTAGAATAACAAAGATGCCTTATAAAATTGATTTGTTAATGTAACAAATTTGTTATAAACATTGGATTGATTATAAATTAAATTTTTTTCATCTTAACGGTTTTATGTGATCCTTCCACTGATTTTAGTGACATTGAATCCAACTAAAAACTATCAACACTTGCAATGAAATAAACAGCAATATTCCCAAAAACCCTTGCCAATATAGAATTTGTGACAACCAATAGATTATTTTTATATTATAAAAATAAAACTACATTAAATACAATTTGTATTTTAACTTTATTTATATATCATACATTGAAACTCTGATAAACACATATCTTGTCTTTAAAA
Source organism: Philaenus spumarius (assembly GCA_018207615.1). Lineage (NCBI taxonomy): Eukaryota > Metazoa > Arthropoda > Insecta > Hemiptera > Aphrophoridae > Philaenus > Philaenus spumarius. The sequence continues at coordinate 733,777 of JAGFPH010000258.1, read as the reverse complement.
TACAATCTGGATTATATAACATTTTCTTAGCTTTAATTATGCAGTTAAAATTGATTGATTCTGTAGTATCACACTTGTTATGCAAAAGTACATAGTTTCAACTAGGTAAATCACTAATACATTCTTATTTTTATCTTATTTATTGTAAACCATTTAGTAGTTTATATTTATTACTCATACTGTTCATATTCACTATCACAAATATCTTCAATGTCCTCCAATTTGTCAATTATACAATCTAACTTAACTATCATCCAATCAAAGTAATAAGAATTATATTGAGAGGTAGTGTTGTAAGGCAATTTCTCTGTAATGTTGTATTTGTTTGTATTAGCTAGTATGCAGTTAAGACTTATTATGTCTTTAAACAATACATTCCCAAACATGTTGTGTTTTGGATTGCTGTGAATTAATGTAAGTTTATTTTGATTTGGGAGAAAATTTGATACAAGGTTAGTCATTAATTTAAATTTTGCCTCACGTAAGTTAAGAGGTAAACTTCTCTTCTTTACATTTTGTTGATCACATGATTTGTCAGACCCTCCTCTTAATCTAAACCCTTTATGTTTGCTTCTAGGTTTTAAATATTTCAGCTTATTTTTAATAATACTGTCGTATATGTTAAATTTTGTAAAATCGTATTTGTAATATTTTCCTAATCTATAGTAGTAGGTAATAATTATTAAGAAAAATACATATCCTGCTGCACAAGTAAAGCAATAGAGAATTTTAATGTTTTTTTGTTGAAGAACATTTTTCTCAGAACTGATACCAGAATAACTCATTCTGTATAATAACATGATACTGAAATTAGTAAAGATCCACGAGTTGAATATAGCACATAAAATCGATCCTACGTAAATTAAAAACAACAGCAGAATTAGAATTGACCATATCATGAGGGGAAAACTTAGTTTTAAAGTGTAATAAAAAGTTTTGATTGTATTGTATAACATAGAGTATCTCAAAACCCATACTGTAGAAAGAAGAATCAATGCAAATAAAATAAAATTCATCCTCTGATTATAAACAGTTATCAAGGAAATGTCCAGGTGTTCTTCCTTTTCCCTTGTTTGTAATGTGCGAAAAATATGTGATACAGAAACTAATTGAATGATATGCATAATTAAACAAACAAAGCAAAGGATACATATACATAGTTCAAAAATATTCCAAAATGACAAAAATAATTGACTCAATCCAAATCCAGTAATTTTGAATATTATTTGAATAGCAAATAAAACTTGAAAAAATACCAGAATCAGAAACCAAACCTCATTCTGAAATTTCACAGAAGTTGATGAAACTACCTGAAACACAAAAACATTTTTATTATAAAAAAATTTACTTTAATAATAATTATATCTTCAAGAAGGATAAAATTATAAGTCAGACTGTAAGGCACACGGTATATATTATTAACAATATTTGTAATTTTGGTTTATAAGAAATAAATTAAACTTCTTTTATATTTTAAAAAAGATCACATAAAAAAATCAAGTTCATAATGAGAAGGAGCCAAAATAAATCAAAATAACTTCATCCATAATTCATGCTGAAAGCTTATCTCCTGATTATCATCTATTGATCACCTGATCATTGATGGTCTCTTACGTTTATTGTAACAAAAAAGCTACATTGATAAGTAATATTGAGCGCCCATTACTACACTATTAGTTTTTTGTGATAGTTTGTTCTGATTGGTCGGCTCGTTGTTTTTGTCTTCCTCTATCTTATAAGCGACTTTTGTTTTTCACCTTCTTTGTTTTTACAGGATTCATTTTTTTTTAGCTACTCTAATGAAGATCACACTACTAATGACAAGGGGATTTGTCGATAGAATTAGGTAGTAAAATGAAGTTTGTGAATTGTTCAATGCAACATTTAATAATCATAACTTTATTACAAAAAGTACAGCGTCAAAAACCGTACGACGGTTTCAAGAAACAAGAAGCATTACTAGTAGAATAAAACTAGGAAAGCCTAAATCTGCAACAGATGGTAACAAATCATTAGAAATTGTGCAAGCTTTCAATGAGACTCCTCATTGCTCAACTTGAATAGTAGCACAAGAATATAACATTAGCCACAATTCAGTGATTTGGAAATTGAAAACGGCAAATTTCAAACCCTTCAAAATTCACATGAATGAAGACGACTTTCATCGAAGAATTGGCCGCCATTTTGGATACAGGTATCATAGAAACTTTTTATTTCACCGTGTATGATTTTTTAAACTTTGAAATTGCAACTAAAAATATACCTCAATTATCATAAACATTCAGGTCTGATTTTAGTGACTATCCAGTTCAATAAATCTAGATAGACATTTGACCAAATATACTACACTTTAACGAATCAAAATAAAATTTAGTAAAATGCCAGCAAGAGTGCCCCTACCCCGAGACAATATTAAGCATTTAATATAATTAAATGCGAAAACATAAAATTGAACTATATTCACATAAAACTAACTTGTTTAATTTAAAATGATTTTGTACATTTTCTTTAATTGTTGAACTATTTATTTGGACCTGGAGTATAATTCTTTTCAATTTAACTTATATATTTTATTTCATCTTATGTACTATTTTCTGAATGTAATTAATTATCAGACGATAAACCAAATTTTAATTTGAAAAATGTTGTATTTAATTAATTACATTTTAAAAACTAAATGCCTTTTCTTGATTAGATAAGAACATTTTTGTTCAATATACATAGTATCACAGAATACGCTAAACTAACCTGATATTACTCAAAAACAAATTTTTGAAACTTTGATTGTTGCAAACAGCTGGCTGCTTTATATTGTTTATTCTTTTATAATAGTTGCTTATTTTTGCAACATTATTTTCAAATAATCAAATAAATATTCAAATTTAATCTACTATTTTGTGCTCTGTAAGACCATATCTCTATAAAACTTATAATGAACATATTTATTATAATAAATATTAAGCCACAATTATCTACATGTTTATGGTTAACTAACACATTTCTATAATCCATGATCAGATTAAATAACCTATATGGTTTAAAAGTAAATATTTTACACATTTTATTATAATTGGAAAAATAGTGTTTCAGTTAAACCATTACATACAAACCTTTTTCTTTACAATATACAGTACAACCTGCCATATTCGGACTAATGTGACGACCAGCTGATCCGGATATGGAAAAATCCGGATATAGCAAGGTCATTTATAAATAGTCAAAGGGCCCAAAACAATGAAAGCCATTATTGTTGAATACTATTTTTATAGTATTCAATATAGCTTTTATTATAGCTTGAATACTATGTTTCAAGCTGTTTGGACTTGTATTTACTGTACTACAATGTACTATATAGGCTAACAAATTGACGTTCTGTACACAACCATAGCCTATTGCTAATTGAAAGTAAACAATAAAAGAAAACAGTTTACATTCTAAAAACCCAATTTTAATTATTACAGTACATTAATTAAATATCTGAAGTATGTTTAAAGTATGTATGTAAAGTACTGTATTTATAAACACACTAGATTTAAAAAAATTACCGGTAGACCTACAGTTCGGCACAGTAAAATATAAATTAAGGTTTACTTACAGTACCATAAAGGAACGCTAATGGCAACATCAGTTTTTGAAAAAGTTGTGATTTTCGGAGAGAGAGTCATTGACCGTTTCAAGGTCACAGCCCACTAAGAATAGACTTGGCGCGTAGCTGCAACTTTCACTTTTCCATCTCATCCGCCACAAAAGCATAATACGAAAATTTGTTTGGAGATGCGTCCGGTTATGGGAGGGTCCAGATGTGGCAGGTTGTACTGCAGTACGGATGATCAATAACTACAATTATTAGTTTTTGTGATGTATAGTTATTGCAAATGTGAGTATAAACCTATACACTAGAATATGTTATGTAAATGGAATTAATTACCTGAATTGTTGGAAAGAATGCACCACTAGGAAGGTACTCCACTGTTATAGTAGCTATAGAAATAACTTTAGTATTGATATTGTACAAAGTAAGTTCTAAAAAAATAACTCGAGTTAAGTGGTCAAACCATCGGTTGTCTATCAGCTGAGATACTATAATATTGGTTTCTTTGTGATTGAGCCCGAACTTAGCTACATATCCTCCATCGTGATATGAATGACCAGATAATCCTGTAAAAGAAAAACATAAACAACACAAATGAAAATCAATCATCTGGATGTGTTTTAAGAATTTTGTTGAAAGTAGAAGTTTTTTCAAAATTAAATACCTTATACTGGAAAGCATACTTACTTATAAATAAATAGATGGTAAAGTTATGTTGACAATGTTTATAATACAAACTTATTACGATATCACGTTTTGCAAACTTATTTTTAATTGTTGATTTTAGTGAACCCAACTTTAATTTCTGTAAATTTGATGGAAGTCCGATAACAAAAAGTTTAGTTTGTTCCACTAAGCGAAGTGAGCAGCAGCCAAACTTCCACAATATGGGTAATAAAATTTATAAGAATATTTTCACTAATCTTCAGAGACATAGCCTGATCATAATGTTATATATTTATAAATAAATCATCACTCAAAGTTATATAAGTCTCTTTGTGTACTGTGTTTATAACATGAGACTACTAATCCAAATTTCATGGCGTCTTTTCCAAAGTAGGTAAAATATCTGAGGAAGCTTTAGGCTGTTTGACAAACATTGCATTTAGGCTGCTGAAAAGCAAAATAATTTACAAATTTTGAGTAACATATTATATTATTGTCAATTACAAAGTTAGTATATATATAGTTTGAGAGTCATTTATACTTATTTTTTTTAAAACTGGTAATATTTTTTATATACAATTTTGTATGAGCTGCAATAGTTGAAAAGATAAATTTGACACAAAAATGTAACTTGAATAAACAACTTATTTGTCCGCCATATTGTAAGTTTATTAACAATAGAACACTAGTGATCAGAGATACCTATCACTCAACCATTGAGTTTAAATGAGCAGGCTGTCACTTCGCCAATGAAAGTTAAAACAAAACTATAGTTTCTCGTCCCCTACTATTAATGCTATTGTCACTATTAAACAGCTTCTTGACTTGTAAACTATGCAATATGTAAATAACATAAATGCATTTAATATCAAGTAGGCATAATTAGTATAAATTAAAAAATTTTTAATATTTTACCATAAAAATAATTTGAAGCATCTGATCTTGGCTGGTAAATCCATGCAGATGACTTGGAAAAATTGAATCTTTGTCTCCATTGTGTATCATAATCAATTGTATCTTCTGTAGTATCTGATAAAGCACTTGCACATGTAATATTAAGGTCTTTCATTACATCAGGAATATTGCAGGCATCTAACCACATGGTTTACAAGAAAGGAAAAATCATTTTAGATGAAAGTAAAGTATTGTCTTTGGCCAGGCATAAATAGAGACGTAGGAGGTACAGACATGCAAGGCATGTATCTACCTGTGTTCCAATACAATAAATTCAAAAACATAATATTGAAGAGTGAAGTACACAGGTGTGTACCATGCAGTGTTTGCTACAAATAGTTCAACTAAGTGAAGTGTAAACTGAACTAGTACTTACAGTAATTAGTAAATTGCTTATACAAAATTAAAAGCATTTTAACAGCTAACAAACTCGTCTGAGCGATTTAGAAAACCAACGTGTGTACCAAATCGGATGTAAAATGCAGCCGTTAGAGTGTGAACACATATATACAGATAACATGTTTAATTACACGTGAAAACGTGTTCTGGGAACCATGATCGGTGCCCATTAACTACTCCTGACCTTAGGTCTCACCATAGGAGTCACTGCAATAGCTCATATTTCCTATGGAAATTTGCTAAAAATATGTTCTATTCATACAAAATGTGTATAAAATAATATATATATCAACTTTTGACAAAAGCAGTAAAATCATTTTACCATAACTTGGCAATCAGATTTGTATAATTTGTACCACGTTTAGTGATTTTAATCAGGGGCAGGGTAGGCAATGTAGCTACTCACAGCCCCTTACAAAGCGTATGATACTTCCCGCAATACATTGTATTTTTGCAGAGCAATAGAAACACAAAATATGCAAGGCGGATAATTAGCCCAGATACGTGTGTACAACTTGTAAAGATATTTGATGAAATGTAATTATTATACATGTGTTCAGGACTGCCGAGAGAGTGGGGCAGACCCTAAAAGCTGTCACTGCCGACAGAAGTGAAAACCGTCATGAATATAAATCGTTCGTTATGTTGGTTTAATCTAAAATTTGATCATTATTTTTATCTTGTACCTTTAAAATTTAAATCTAAAAAAACCAAAATAATACAAACATGATTGTCTATAGTCAACTTAATTTTAGGTTAGGCCTATAATACTGAACCAACACACGTTTCTTTAATGCATTTACATTCATTACCATATCAACCAAAATATTAAAGTGAATCCACTGTGTACTCTGGTTTTTTCATTTGACCAACAATTTATACATCTTTGATGTTTAGTAAAATAATACTGTATTGTGTAGATTTCTTAATTGGAATTGAACTTAGATCAATAAGATCAGCCATCATTCTCTTTGATGTCATATTGTAAGGTTGGCAACAAGCCTAGCCTGCTGTTCTGTACTAAGATGAACTCTTTTGAATAAAGAATACCAGTCGAGTAAGACATATTTTATGTTACGACTATTCAAATACCAGAAATAATTGCAGAAACACAACAATTAACCCTCCAAGTGCTGAGTAGATCTTTTTAAGGTGCTAAGCAATTTTAGGGCATCGCACAAACATATTTTGAAAAATTCATAATAAATACAAATTTGGATTTATATTTTACTTATTATATATCAATGTGTTCAGAAAAGATCATAAAATAATATAGTAATAGTTTTATTTACTTACCATTATCCAGTAGAAGTATAATGGATGATAAATCACAATGAAAAACAAATTTCACTAAAATTTTGAACTTTAGAGGCTGCTTACATTCACTGAATTTACTGAATTAAAATTTCAAGATATATACAATATTAAGAATTTTATTATGAACAAAAATGTATACAACAATAGGCACTTTGAATAGTAAAACAAACACTTACAAGTAGAAAAATATTGAAGCATGTCACATAACGCACATAATATCTAGAGCTTCCCTAATCGCACTTAGGCTTAGTTGACTCATTTTCAGAATAACCTATATATAACATAAAATAAACTAACAAAACTCGCGTTATAAACTATAAGTTTGAAGAAACAGACAGACTGCGTAGTTTACACACAAGTTATCAAACCACAGACTACGGCTGACAATATTGTCGTCTGTTATTGTTTCCAATCTGTTCCAAGACAATCTCACACTGCCTACTGGATAGAGAATTCAATTTACTTTCATTCTATGTGAAGTGCAAGTTAGTCAGATAAATATTGGCTTCAATATATCGATTTTACAAATCGTCTCACTGCGAGACGATAGCACGTTACAAGGGGGTCGAATCGTCTCTTAGGGACAACGATAGCACTTGGAGAGTTAACTGTTTTTAAATGTGGGCTCACTCCACACAATTTTGTTTGCCTACTACAACCCTTGTCTTACTATGCATCTCAATGTACACCTGGCCTTAAAGTAAAACTATTTCACTGCTCTATAAACTAACCATGCATAGTTTTAGTTCTGTCTGTTAAATATGCCAATGTATCATAAACAAAACATACAGATTAGGGTACTTATGCATTAAACTGACCACGTTTTTACTTAAACTTTACATCAAACTACAAATATTTGACATAAACATATTTGTAAACAAATAAAAATAAAACATATAAACAAATATTTCAACGTTCACGATTCGATACATTGAATCAATCCAACATGTATAACAAGGAGCCAAATAATTTGTTGCATCAATGTATTTTGAATTGATGAAATTTGCAAGTATTTAAAACAAAAACAAAAAATAGTTTGAAGTTCTATCCTACAGTCTTTAGTCACAGTATGTTTACTAGCATTCAATAGGAGAATGTGCTTAGGTTGGCAGCACTGCATTTACTTGCTCATAAGTTGGCATCTCTGCCGCAATACAGGGTATTGTAAGTTTCACCCCCAATATGCAATAAGTTTAACTATTTGTGACTAAAACAAAAAAGAATAGTAGTGTAGGGAAAATTGTTTTATTTTCCCGTCAAAAATTCCTCCATGGTCGGTTTAATGCATATGTAAAGAAGGTGGTTGGTTAATTGCATAAGCACCCAGATTAGAAGCACATGAATACCACTACAACAAATTGTGTACATTTTAACCATAAAATATTTAAATACTATTGGATGTTTTATTATAAATCCCTTTATTTTATTTGTAGAAGTATGCTTACAAAATTATGTAAAAAGTTATTAATTACATTGTTATTGAAGAAAATGTTTTCAGAACTTATACATCTAAAAAATAGCATTTAACACAACTATTAAATAAATTAAAAATATAGTTTTATTCTGTCTTTCCCAAAACATTTAACTTTATTATTTTACTGAGTAAAAACTATTTATGAAAAAAATGTTTCCTTTCAAGTTTTATTTTCTAACTTTTGAATAATATCTAGATTTTGATTAATATCTGCACAATAAACAAATATGCATCTACAATAATTAATTAAGAAATTATTAATTTGTTGTGAAATGTCAGCAATTTTAATACTAATATAGTCTATTAAACAAAGATGTTCTACCTTGCAATAGGTCGGAAAGTTATATTTTTTTAAATGATTTATATATCGAGTCTATAGTAAAAAAACTCAAATTTTCTACCCCACTACCTGTTTGCGTGCTGTGGTGCCTAAAACAACTAAATCATGTTGTTTTTTTTTTAAATTCTTTGCTCATATCTTTGTATTCCAACCTTTTTGACAAAAACGTCCCCTATAAAACTTGTAGAGGATAAAATTTACTAAAACTTTGATACTTAAAGTTTTATTCTATAACCATTGGCTCCGGCGCTACGGTCCCCCAAAGTTGAGCAAAATGTTTTTTAAAACATAATTTTGTACATCAAAACCATTCTTTGTATCTTTAGTGCCGTCTCTTAAAGATTACGCCTGCATTTAAATTGTAGCCTCTCTACACCGTAAGCTGCCACTACCTTATTGCGTTAAAACTCCAAACATAACTATATACGCACGCAAGCCCAGAGTGCACGAAACAGGTTACTTTCTCTTGTAAATGGCATTTTTGACTTCAACACATCATGACCGACTGACCGCAGCTCAGTACGCAAAATCGTACAATTCAAAAATAAAATAAGTTATTTTAGGGTCAAGTTATGTTAGTGAAATGTTTGCATGCATCAATTTAAGTCAGTTCATTATTAAATAATGAAATGTCATGCCGCTCACAACTTCCACCGCTCAACAATGTTCAGCGGTATTTGGTTAACTAAATTTTAATAAAGTGATTTTCATTTCTGTTTTTGTAAAGAACTGTTGCTTAAAACTGTCTGCAAGTCAAATACTTTATTTAAAATCAGCTTTTCTCAAAGTTTCAGGATATTAATAAATTGCAAAAAACCTTTACATGCAAGCTGTTAAAGTTTGTTTAAGCAGGCAAGTTATCTATAAAAAGGCTGTATTAACAAGCAAAATGGCCAAATGTGCAAAATTAAATTGAACACATGTCTTTTAAAGATATTTTATTTTCACATCTTTAAAGGTCCATTTGTGTAATCACGTTCAGCTGGCACTTATGAAATAAAAAGCGTGTAATTAAGTTTCACAGGTTTTAATACAAAATTGAACGCACTAAGACAGTTTTATTATTCATTTGACAGATTATTTCTGGTCCCAGTTCTGAATAGGAACTCAGCTTATACAAAAAATTACTTCATCTCTTCAAACTCCCACAGCTTTAATTTAAATGTATTCATAGTAAACCATAGAACTTTCAACTAAAATGTTAATCAATTAATTGTGTTAACTTAGTTTAAATTATAGTCATGTCATTAATTTAGAATTTACCATGATATTAAATTTATTTATTAATCTACGACAAATTATTTCAAACATCTTTTTTTATATTTTCATATTATATCATGACAGCACGATCTCATTTTCGCTTGAGTAAAGGCTATCAAGATCCTTAAAACCAGCGTGTAGGTTTTTTTTAATCTTGAATTTTTATTACACCAGCTTATTGAACAACCTCAGAAGATGATAGTTTTTTAAAATGATTCAGGTCCTCCTTGGGTCATAGGGATTCTATGGAGGTGTCAAATGTTCCAAAACCATCAAGTGTTTGCATGTTGAAATCTGTGTTATTGAACACAAATTGCAAGAACACATCAGGATATGAGGGATCAATTTCTACAACATTAGGTCGCAAAATATTTGACATTTAAAATAATTTTGCTTCATGATGACTTACTTGATGAAAATCCAATACATAACAACATATAAATTAGATGTGTTCAGCCGAACTTTCTATACAGATACACATTGACCCCAGGTCTGACAGCAGCAATAACATCGTGGGACATTGCAATGCACTGTTTTATCCAAACCCCCTTTTTTGTTTCGGAGTATGACACCTTTAAAGAATGAAAACAATGTTTCTAGAATGACTGATTCTACATTTTCTAAAAATTTATCAGACGGAAGATATTCTGCAGAAGAATTAACTTTTGATCGGATGTCTTCAACAATAATTTTTGCTGCTGTTTCAACTATTCTCATTCCTTTTTCTTTGGAGTTTCTCTTTTTATTTTGATACAAATTTTAGAGAAATTTGCGCCAAATATTTATGATACAAACGTCACCATCACTCAATTTTTTTTAGAAATGAAACAACAAGAATTCGATAAAGAAGCCATAATAATTCACTAAGTAACAATTGATTGCGAATAAGGTGAAGAAACAACTAGAGAGGGTGAAGTAAACCAACAGGATTCATAGCAATGAGGAAAAACATTATAATGGAACCTATCCCTGGTCAACTATTCATGGCCTTGGAATATGTTTCACTTACATTAAAACTTCCATTACTCGGCTATTTTCTCTTTCTTTGTAATTCATGTTTGAAGGAGTAACGAGTGAAAAACAATTATAGTATTGATAAACCTTAGGAAATTCGACACTAATATGACGTTTTTGTTGTTTTTCAAAAATTTTCTCAAATGGCGGTATGTAGCACCAGAAACAACGATCACAGAAAAAAATGTACATATTAAAGTTGCAGTATATTGTATCTTCTATAAATTTTATAGTGAAGTTTTATCTTAAACATGTAAAAATAGGAAGTTATGTGCAAAAAAATATGTAAATGAAATTTGTTTAGGTTTTTTGTGTGGCATGATGCATGCACAGTGGGAGAGGTTGAAAACTTGGATCTTTACTATAGACCAGGTATATAAAACACATAAAAAAATTAGAATTTTTCCGACCTTTTGCAAGGTGGTATAGTTTTTTTCCTTTGTTTCCTAAAATGTAATGTATTTGATAAATTTTGACATTCACTACCATGTTTAATAAGGTGAAATTAAATGAGTTTAAACGTATTAAAAAAAAAATTTATTTAAAAACGAGTGTCCAACCTAACTTCTATTAACTTTAATAAGGATGCATTGAACATTCTTGATAAGGGTCTAAAATAAAACGTGCCTTCTACACATAAAAATCAAATAGTACAGGAAATAATTCATACGGAGGCCGCAATCAAAACACTGTCTGATCAAAAGCTGCAGAATGAAATGTACCAATCTTACAAAAGAATAATTGAGGGAACGGAAACGATACT